>JABRWK010000203.1:121764-151138 GCA_013372445.1 Hypothenemus hampei | reverse complement strand
TTAATTTGATGAAGCAAAATAAAACAAAATTTGGTACTACTGCCCATAGTTTTAGGAGGTTTGTTACAAGACTTAATTTAGTAAATATTATACTAATTATATTAAATTTCAAATGAAATATATCCTACTTAATGGCATTTCTATACTTTGCGTTTTATTTAATGCAACATTCTGACCCTCAATTTGGAGCACAATACCATTATGACCCTGAAAACAGAACACCAAATTCGATTGGTCGGATGTATGTTGTGCCGGGGCTATATCAAGGGTCATAATGTTTTAATGCAAACGGGACACCCTATATGTATTACTATAAAATCAATCAAAAAATCAAAAAATTCGTTTGGACCACATAGATAGCAGCTTTAAAGGTATTAGGGAAAAAGTGGTACAATGGTTTACCAATGATCGTTAACAGTTAACGTTCACTGGTAGATATACAGGGTGTCCCATTTAAAGCGGTCATTGAAGATTACTCAGAAACGGCACGTACTATGGAAAAAAGTTTCAGATTTAAGTTTTTGGTTATTAAGAGGTGCATGTTTTAATAGTGTATTGTTCAACTAGAGGAAGATGTTTCTACGACGAGCCGAATGTTTTCAGCACGAGTCGCAGTCTTTTATTTATATTTTATAATTTAGCTTTTTATTTTCGAGTTCTAAATACGATCTCACCAAAAAAATTGGAGATTTAAAATTAGCAAGTTAGTGACATTTGAAATTATATAACTTCGTCATATTTGGAGGGATCTGAAAGATTTTTTTTCAAATTCAAGTACGTCAAAACATAGTTTGTGAGGTCCTTTTCAGCCCCAAAAGTTCGACTCCAACATTTGCAGCGGTTATTGTACAGCACAAATTCCCGTGAAAGACTACAGCTGTCGAAATTTCTAAATTTCCAAAATAACTCGGAAACGGCACAGACATAAGACATTTTGCACAAGCTGATTTTAAAATTTGACAAGAAATCCAAAAATGCAAAAAATAATTGAGCATTTCCTTTAAAAAAATGTAATTTGGTACTACCACACTTTTATTAGAGACCCTGTACATGTGAAAATAATTTTAAAACATGCATTTCTTAATGACTAAAAACTTTTATCTGAAACTTTTTTTCATAAAGCGTGCCGCTTTTGATTAATCTGAATGATCGCTTTAAATGGGACACCTTGTATGTACCAGTACAATTGCTCACAATACATTTTTTTTTGGACTTTGAATGTTTTTATTATTTTCCGAGAGAGCCTAACGGAAAAAAATTAAAGGAAAGGAAGAAAAAATATATAATCAGTTCGGCCTTATAAAGGGTTAATAATGAGTTTGACAGTCCTCAATTATTTTACACGTTAAAATGATTTATGGAATTTTTTGTACGTGATATTCAAAGCGATGTAAATTCAATCGTTTTTTTTGTTTTTAAAAGGTTTTCCATGCTAATTAATACAAAGAATGAGAGTCCATAAGGGGGTTTTTTGGTCCTAAAAACAAAGAGAAATCAGTGCATATGAAATTTTTGTATTTAATTATATTAAAACATATACATTTTAAGTTCTCAGTCCATATTATTTATATTATTCTAATGCTTGTTTGTTTCTCAGGGTCCCAAAGACTTACAATTTTGCATTTTTGGCCAAAATTCCCCCATTTTTATAGATTTCGTCTACTGTTTTTTATAAGAGCGCAAGGGCTCAACACTTTCTAATTGAAATATATTATGAAGTACATTTTGATACAAGTTATACATACAGATCAAAGTGTTGCGCCACCAACATTCCGTAGGGCCGAAAACCCCCCCTCTTATGGACCCTCATCCTTTTGAAAATGTTTTCAAGACATTTTAATATTTTTGCCTATTGCTTTTTTAGAACTATTGTGTTCAATTGCTTTCATCTTTTCGTTGTTAAAATTCGATTAATTATTTTATTCATATTTTATTATTATTACTATTATTTATTAATTTAAATCTTACCATTTTCACGGTTTTCCTCTAATTCTTCGAAGATGCCAAAATCTGCAAATACGAAATATGTACACTATTATTTTATGTAAAAAAACTGTCATAGCAGTAATGATTCGAAATAAAAGATCAACTAGTAAAATGTGATGAATCTTCGAATTCCTATTTGGTGGTGCAACTCTAAAAAAGAGACCATTTGTTATACAAAATACAAATATGTAAGTACATTTTAAGCAAATGTCTTATAAATTTATGTTCAATTCACCATGGTTATCAACCTATAAGTCTTTAAAAGTGATTTTTTTTAAATAGCTAATATTTTTATGTACATAAATATTAATAATTTTCAATTTGACTTGCAAAATGTCTTTCTTTTTGAATGAAGAATACAGAATACGATGCCGACATTCTGTACATTAATAGATTTTGTAATAAACATTCGCATGCTACCCTTGAATATTAGCGTCAATTTCCGAATCGAAGAGTGCCAAATTGTCAAAGATTTGGTACTAGATTCCACAAAATACAAATTCCATCATCTACAAAAGCCCGAATCAGCAAAATTTGAATGAATGAAGAAGAAAACATTGTGGTCATCTTAAATATACAAGATTAATCTGCACAACGGAAGGTAATGAAGCTAAGAAAGAACTAAGAAAAGACATGTAAATAATGTTATAAAATGTAATCGTTCGTTGTTCTATTTAGGATTAAAATATTTTAGGTAATCGAACAAATAGAAATCATGGGAAATTATGATATAAATTATTTGCTGAAAATTTTCACTTATTTGAAAAATCGGCAAAAGCACTTTTTAGATGAAAATGAGCAAACTCAACAACCGAAGATATTGACATATAACATTTAACATAGATATCTATTAGGGTTCTACCGACCTAACAAAAAAAGACTCGTTTAGATGTGCCCATGCGATTTAAATAGAAAAGTATCTCTTATTTTTTATCACAGGAGTATTACGACTTGTGTTTAATTACTATCCTAAATATGTAGAATTCTAAAAACCACAAAACCAATGATGCCTATCATGTGTATTTTAATATTTTTTATTTGTGAAATTATTAAAAAACAATTGAACACTCCTGTTTTGCAGCAACGTCAGAAATAAAATTTAGACCACAAGAAACGAGTAACTTTAGTAGCCCTAAAGTAATAAGGAGAAAAATAAATGAAATTCATGGTATCACCACATGTAGAAAAACGAAACGGACAAAACCAAAATATCTGTTTGAAAATCAAAATGAATTTTTCCCAAAAAATTACTTACGATTTTCTGCCATTTTTTAATTAAACATTATAACATTATATAAATTTGCAAAAAATACACATATCAAGACGCACACTGTACTATACACGGGCACAATATACTATATTAACCCTTTCAATCACGAGTTATTATTTTTTATCGGAAAAATATCCGCTTTGGCCGCTTGAACGCACGTGTTATTGCTTTTTTTATGACTACTACACATTGCGACAGAAGAAAAGTCGTACCATTTACGCCAAAAAAGAATCTAAGGTTGTACATTGATATGAGACCAACGTGACTTGAACAAACGGTAAAAAATTCGGAATTTCCTAATTATCATCCGTATTTTAATGTTCTCCTATAAGGATATCCATGACCGAAAGGGTTAAATCTTTATTTACTCAAATTTGGTTTTAAGTTTTTTTTGGCAAAATGTAATATTATTAATTATTTTACGATTTTCCTGTAAATGTTCTGATTTTTAAAATGCGTCACTATAGCAACATGAATCTGTAACTGCTCATCTGAAAATAGCAAACATACCACATACTGCCGTATTAAGGATAGAAGTCATATCTGCAATTTTTGCAATTTTCAATTTTTGGCACCTATAACTTCATTATTACTATAATTACATCTTCGTCCCAAAAACTGAAAATTGTAAAAATTGCAGATACGACTTCTATTCTTAACACGGTAGAATAATATTCTGATATCAGAATTTATAGTACATATTTAAATTTTAATTTCATATGAGTACATTTCGAAAACTATCATATACCAGAAACAAAAAATATAAAAAAAGCTTTTTTTAGTAAAATTTATGGGCTACAGGTTTGTTTACATTACAAGTTTTCTCGTTAATATAACGGTTTAGAAGATAATCGCAAAAAATCGAATTTTTTTCACTTTTCATTTTAACTTTCTTTTTATTTATATTTTTACTAAGGTACTCTATTTTCAGATAGTTCTCGGTAGTTTAAAATTTTGTGATACAAGCAATGTAATAATTGTGTACATAAACATTTAGTTTGTAGAAAATTTGTTGGCAGTGATGGCACCAACACTCAACGTATTGAATCTCAATGGGATGCGATAAAAAATACTTAAAAGGTCAAAATGTCCCCAATAATAAATTGACTGATAAATCATGTGAATATCGTTGGCGGTGATATTACCAAAAAACTATATTGATCTTATGGAAATTTTTTTTAAGCTGCATAAGAAAGGAGTATGATGATTTTAAGGCGTAATTTTAAATTATATTATTATTTTGTTTTATAAAATTGCTTATTCGTATTCCTTGAAAATTTTCTTTTACAATTATCTCCGAAACTGTTTTTTTTTTTTGAGAAAATTTTTAATAATCAAATTTGTAGTACATTAAATTTCCTATAAAAAACCTTTTATGATTTTTTGTATCTGATAGGTTTCTAAATATACTCATATGAAATTAAAATATAAATACATATGTAAACAACAAAAAATTGAAGCTCAGCCACAAACGCTTATTGGATTTACCCTTAGGACAATGCACAGAAACCAAATAATTTTTAATTTTTTGAATATCTTACTTCCGGTTAAAAAAATGTCGCCCGAATTTTTTTTAATTTGCACAGCGAATTTGCTATTAAACGGACAATGCCCCTTAATAGCAAATTTAGTTTTAACACTTTTATTCCCATTAAAAATTTATGGAAAAATTTATCATTTTTAAGAAAATCGCGATAATTTGAAATGGGATTAAACCAAATTTAGTGGGATAAAAAATGGTAAGCGATGCACTTTTCGGCCAGTAGGCTGTGATTTTTAATTAAAACAAAAAAAATTATCATTTTAATTTTTACTTTAATTTTATTTTATACAGTAACCAAAATTTTGCAAATTACTGAAAACATCTAATCCCGATCCGGATAACCTGTAGTTTGTATAGTTTGGTTGTATTTTTACTAAAAAAGACAAGTGTTCCCTACTATCTGTTAATGAAATAAGATAAATATGTCCTTATTACACGAGGATACATTGACAACGAGAATGCTAAAAAACTTTGAATAATATCTTAAAAACTTTAAGGGATTAACTTAAAATGTTACTAGAATTCCTGACAAAATGGTAAAGGAATAATCCCAATTTTTTAAACTTTTTATCGATTGAATTTGTCTAATTTCTGTTGCATATTAAACACATGTAAGGAAAGCATAGTACGTGTAATTTGCGAATTTACAACAGAAATTTTTTGTGTGTTGTATAATTTGGTACATCACTTCCTTCGGAGCAACTTAGGCTATGAAAGAAATCACGGTTACAACATTCATATTCTTCTTTTTCTTATTATTAGTCAATGGACCTGTGTATTTTCTTCAAATTTTCATAGCTATAGAAAAAATTATTTTTTCTTGACCCACATCCTTATTATTATTTATTTCAGATGGTGTTCAATTGGTTAGAATGCTGCTGCCTTAAAAATACTGATTTTTATTGCTCCGTGTTTGTTGTGACACTTTTGTTGTTCATTTTGACTTCGAAAACTCTGTCAGTTATCCGAAATAAATTTTATTTGGCCCTTCGTATGGTGCTTTCAAGGGTGGTTTTGCACGACCAATGAATACATGGGTGCAAGTATAAAGAACTTTATGAATTAAAAATTTTGTTCTTGAATGGTGTGCTGTAGAAGCTGACCTAACGGTTCTGATATGATCACGAATTTTTTTAATAGAAATTGAGAATTTGGAAGTAATTTTTCATTGATGAAAAATTCTCCAGGTATTTTAAGAATGGCCCCATACAGTAGTTGTATTGTTGTTGGTTTAATGTCTTCCTTGAAATTTTTGCGAAGACCCACAAGTACTGTAGGTAAAATGTTGTTGACCCAATCCGTTCTATCATGACATTTCATTGCTGATTTTTTGAATAATGCCATCATTTAATGATAATGTTCAATGCAAAATGATGTAGTTCTTACTTTATGACATCCAATAACGTTTGTTAAACGAAGCCTAGAAAGTTATGGTTGCTGATATCCCAATTCTAGCCACCGACGAGACATAAAATATGTCATAAACTGTTTTCGCTGATTTATATTATAGATACTCATATAATTATCTGGGGCTTATTGTATTTTTTACGAATTATAAGATAAAAAAAATAAAAATCAATAATTACATTTATTTATGTTGAATTTTATTGTTTTGTTAAATGTTTTTTTTTCTTTTAATCTACAATTTAGATTTTGCCATTTTTTCCAATAGTTCCCTTAATTTTCTTCGGAGTATTTTTCCACTAGGATTTTTCGGGATTGAATCAATGAAAATTACACCGCCACTCAATCGTTTTTGAGGTGACATAAAATCTATTTAAATAAAAAAATATACATGTCTGTTCAAAAAAAGGGATACTCAATTCAATTGTTCAACTTTACCTGCAACATATTTTTGAATTTCTTGCTCTGATATATTCGCATTGGGCTGTTTTACTACAAACGCCATCGGTCGCTCCCCTACCGACTCGTCGGGTAGCCCTACCACGCCAACATCATTAATTTTTGGATTTTTTATTAGTAAGGCTTCCAGTTCGGCAGGTGCAATCTAATAATTTAGAGAGGAATACTTCTATCACATCATATACAGATTCAGTGCCCCATAATTTCACTTATAAATAGGTATAGAGCTTTGGCCAAAAATATTGAGCATTACTATTTGAATAATTGCTTTTTTGTTTTAAATCGGCAATCTTGTATCTTTTAATACAGTTAGTCGGTTAATGACTATTTTTATACCCTGTATGAATAATTGTTTGTGTGTCTTTATTTTTCATTAGTATTTCAGCAAAACATGCTATCTGCTTTTTTTAATGTATATTTTTGCATTAAATGATTACAAAATAAAGTTTACTTCAAGTTAATCAAGTGAATTCAGTTGTCAAAAAATGAAGTATCTTTAATGTACATTTGTATTATAAAGCAAAATGACAAAGATATACATATGTGTACATTCATAATGGAATAATGGAAGTAACGAAGGAGCTATGTGCCAGAAATTTAAAATCGAGATATTAACAAAAAGCTTTACGCTTCCAAGGCAAAGTAAATACTGATAATTGAACATCAACCTTATTTTTCTCCCTTAAATATTCATCTGATAATTTTCACCGTTTCACAAGATATAATTGGTAACACATAGAACCTTTTAACAGTAAAATATCAGTTTTTCATAATTGGCACTTAGCCACTTTGTTACTTCTACTACTCAATTATAAACACAAAACCGTTTTTCCTTCTCGTGTAAAATCTCAAAAATGGCAGATAGCTTATTTTGTCATAACACTGTTGAATTTATTACTGCTGGATGCTGAAAAAGAGAGTTATTTATTTTGTTAAAAAATACCAGAAACATCTGAGGATTTGAAAGGTTATAAATTCCATTATTATTCGAACAAAACAAAATCTGAAGTACGGAAATTGCAAAAATAGTTAAATGTTTTCCTGCGGTTCCTAAGCTAGGAAATTAAACAAGGTTTTAAAGATACGATGATGGGCTGAAGAGAAAACATTAAAGTGTGAAGATCGAAAAATCGATTCAAAGCTTCATTGCTAAAGTGAAGAAAAGATTTCTGACTTCGCTATCGATTTACCTGCAGAAATATAAAAAAAGCCAATTTCCTGGTACAACAACTACATAGAAGGAAAATAATATTTAAAGAAGCGGATTTGAAATATTTTAAAACCGGGCGGAATTTAAAAAGGGCGGAAACGGTACTTTTTGAAAAAAGAAACAAATAAAACAGTTCGTTTTCTGAATGAACTCTTTCAGATGTCAATACAGAACGAAAAGAAAATATTTTTCCTTCCTTTTTTGTGAGAGAATCAAAAATTTGTAAAATACCAAAATTGATTTTGAAAATGATTTTTAGTCGCAAGGTTCCCAAAGCGAATAATTTTTCCGTTCCAATGAAAACGTTTTTTTTTTCTATTAGCAATTTTTTTCTAACAAAAATTGCTGGTTTGAAAATTATTCTATTGTCCCTGATTTTCAGACTTGATACACCCTGCATATACAGATAATAATTACCTGAAAACCTTTGAATTTAATCAATTCTTTCAATCGATCAACGATAAAAAAGTATCCGTCATTATCGTAGTAACCAATATCACCCGTTCGTAGCCATCCATTTGGAGTGAAACTTTCCTCAGTTGCTTTTTGATTTTTATAATACCCAATCATCACTCCGGGACCGGAAAAACAAAGCTCTCCAGGTTGATTCGGCTTCAAAGACCGTCCAGTTTCCATATCCATTACTTTGCCAGAACAAGCCGCGGCCATTTTGCCACAAGATCCAGGTCGATATTCATCTACCTTAAACATGGTAACGACTAAAGTCATTTCTGTAAGGCCATAGCCTTGACGAAACTTTGCATTTTTCAGTCTGAAAATAATAAGTTTTTCAACTCTTAAAATCTAAGAAGTTTATCATTTGTTTCACAAACCTTCGGATTGCTTCTTCTTCAGTGCCTTTACTTAATGGAGCCGCTCCGCATAAAATACTTTTGACACCACTCAAGTCGTATTGAAGTACTTTGTCGGACTTCGCTAGAAACACTACTAAAGGTGGGGCCAAGAACAATACTTCAATTTTGTAATTCTGGATCGCTCTCAAAAAAATGTCCTCCTCAAATTTTTTCATACATACAATGACATTGCCCTTAACTAGATTGCTTAAAGTCAGTAAACATCCATAAGCATGAAAAAATGGTATTAAACCCAAAACGTTCTGTTGGGTTATTTTACGTTGTTCGCTTTGAATTTCCTCATATTGTTGATCATTGAAACGATTCAAATTGACTTGAATACCCAAATGGGATACAGCAACACCTTTTGGTAAGCCAGTGGTACCCGATGAACATAAAATCAAAGCTATTAGTTTATCAGCCATACCATTGGCAGCACGAAACTGTTTCGCGGTAATTTTGCGACCTTGTAATACTCGGTTTATAGTTCGTCCATATTCTCTACGGCAGTGGCAGTGGTACTGGATTCCTAGATATAAAAATCAAAAGATGAAGTTATTGTATGTATTAATCCAGCGAAATATATCGAGTAGCAGGTTTATATAACGCGGCAGGAGATGTAATAATTTAAATAAGTTTATTAATATATCAACTCGGAACTAATAAAAGTTACTTTTACTGATAATATTATACATATGAGTCGTTATTTTTGAAAGTGGAATAAGTTCACCTTTGGAAAAAATAAATTAATGGCAATTTTACTATGATATTGAGATACTCTTAGAGATCTCTCTGCGATACTTCTTAGAGAACGGTTTCGTACCAACCAAAACACTTCGGAAGTAGTTTCCTGGTGTTGACAAGTAACATACGGTAGCTCACAATCAAAAAGATGCAGCACCAGTTTATCTTATTTTACAAAAATAATTTATTTACTGAAATAAAATTTTATAGTATACAAAATAAAATTAAATGAATTGCAATATAAAAAGGAGAATTTCATTGCTACGATTTAAAGAATTTTTATTTTGTTCTGAACGCATCTCACAGTAGAAATGATGCAGCCTAAAAAAGTTAAAAAAAAAACTTAATAAAATTTGACAAAATCTCAATTTCAATGTTTGTAGTAAATACCCTTATACTTATATATACTTATATTTGAAGTGTTAAGTGTTGAAGTTATTAAAAGAGATAAAAGTTAAATTGCTGAAATCGTAAATTTAAGACCTTTGACTGTTTGACGCATTATAAAACGAATTGGAAAGAGCCATTGTTAGTCAAAGTACTCCAAAAATGTTTAATGAATACGATGAATAATGGATTTATAGAAAAATTAAACAAACCCCAAAATTAAGTGCTTCAAAGGATGTTCGAATAAGAAAGTGTAAGTTGAAACCGTAAGAAGATATCTACAATCCAAATGTAACCTCATTAAGTCGAATAGAAGAGTAAATGTTTAGAGAAAGCCCAATAAACAGTTATTATCTTAACATTTGAAAAGTACTGCAAAACATGGAGGCTATGTTATGTTGTGAAAATGCGTAGCTGCGACGCGTGTTGGAACGCCTATATTTTATTGAAGGGAATATATTGATGTGTCTGCATATTTTAAAGGAAAATCATCGCTTTAGTCTTGAAAAACTGGACATAACAGATAATAAGTTCTACCAAGACAACGATCCGTAACATTCTGCAGCTATTGTAAGAGAGTGGTTGCGATCTTGTTCATCTTGTGATAAAAACACATGCTCAATTTTCAGATTTGAATTTAATAAAAATGTGTGGAATAAGCTCGAAATTGAAGTGAGAAAACTTCACATTTCAAACAAAAATGACCTCAAAATTATTTTTTCAGAAAAATGAGCCAAGTTGGACATAAATTGGTTGATTCAATTCCGAATCGTTTAAAAGAAGTAGTTATTATAAAAGGAGGAGCTACTTGATATTATTTTTTTTATTTTTTGTTACACAGGTTTTTTAAGCTGCATCATTTCTACTGTGAGGTGCGTTCAGGAGAAAATTTAAAATTCATTAAATTGTTACAATTGAATTCTTGTCTTTATATTGGAAAAACATATTTACTTAATTTTATTTTGTACAGTATAAAAATTTATTTCAATAAATAAATTATTCTGGTAAAATATGATAAACTGATGTTGCATTTTTTTAACTGTGATACTTACGATTAAATTTAAATAAAAAACAATTTCTCAAGAAATATAGCCAATATAAGGTAAATGATAAGAAATAATAAATAATAAATTATAACAATATTAACCGATTGGTCCGGTTATTGTTGTACTATGGATTTATATTGAGACTTCGCTCGCTTTTAACGATATGGTAACAAAACGAAATTAAAATAAATAAATAAATACTAAGCTGTGAGAATGCAGAGAGAAAAATATTTCACGATCAATATTGATTAAGTGCTTTTCAGATCAGTGTCATATCAAGATTTTTTGAACAGTTTTCAAAAGGTTGCGTGATTAAAGCGCTTTTTGTGAAATAAGGAATTTTCTCGGAATCAAGAAAATATAGAATTTTACTGATTTAAATATATGCAGATTTACTATAATACCAAGTTATATTTATAACCAAATATAACTTATCTAGTTAAGTTATTACATTTCAACTAAAAACTAATAAAAGTTACTTTTATCTGATTGAATAGCTATTTTGAACTTAAAAAACTAAATTTATTCTGGACTTTTATTAAAATCATTTTATATATGTAATATTGATATTATAATATTATATTTAACTATATTTTCTTACCAACACAATGATGTACTCAATAAATTCAAGTTTCTTCTTTAAATATTGGAATTTTCCAAGTAATTCTCTCGAACAAAATACGACTTTTGGTCGACTGATATTTAATACATGTTCCATTTCATAGATTGTATACATGTGGTTAATTGGAGCCATAATAGATAGATTAAATAATGAAGCCAGGACGGGCACAAAAAAATGTAAAGAATTTTCACTGCTTATAGATAGTACTGTGTCTTGACCAGTACAATTTAACATTTCCAGGGCCACAGCTAAATTGATTGATTTTTGTAATAGCTCACTGTATGTAATTTTCTGCTCAGTAAAGATGTCAATCTAAAAACAGAAAATAAAAATGATTTTTGACTATTTAGGGTATTAATTAAGTATATGGCCATAAGTTGGACAATTTTAAAATAAAATGTGTTCATTCTGCCTGTGGTAGAGATAATACATGTATTTTCAAAAGTCTTGTGGGACCCATCATAATATCTTGGAAGCACTTAATATTTTCAAAAATAATTGATGAAATCTTTGGAATTTTACAGTACTCTCAGTGAGAAATTGGAAAATTACGAAAAGTTACTTCGGAAAATGCCATATGGAATGCTCTTTGGAGGAAATCGTACTGAGATTAATTGAATTCCGAAAAAATATTAAGAAAATTTTAATTAATTCAGGTTTTTATTCATTTTTCATGAATCGAAATTGAAGTGTGACCGTGTGGCGTTGTTGTGATATAGTAGTAGTTGTTATTGATGATGATTCAAAATATGTCAAGAAAATCCCGATAAAAATAAGTATTGATTTATGGTTAGACCTAGAAGAACAAATCCTTTGTGTACAATTCCACAGATATCAAAAAAATCTTTTTTGCTTAGTAAATTTAACGTTTACGATTTCTAGATCTAAGTGTTCAACATTATCTAAGGACATGTTCCAGAAAATGGGAGTCTTTTTCAAACTGATTCAAATAATCAAGGCATAAGTCATGTATTCGTTGTCTTTTTGTTTCTGCAAATCGTTTTGGGGACCATTTTCGCACAGGAAGTGGTAGTATGTGTGAACCCTGTATATTTTCGTTAGTTTTTGCGAATTGTAAGCCTTCCTGTCCGACATTTATTTTAAATCAAGCTTCTCTTCATTTTAAAAATGTCTTAAGCCATTTGAAAACTGGACGTTTGATCAAACATTACATATTTTGACTTGCTGAAGTTTTGCGAACGTTTCTTTCGCAGTATGCCCAAGTATCTTGCAAGTCTGAAGTATAACCTCATTGCACACCTTTACTCGAAACTATTCTCATTCATTTTTATAACCAGTTTTACAAAAAAAATCATCATAAACGAATAAATGACGCTGATGTTCTATCGAAAAAAATTCTAATGAAATCACATCATATGTTTAGTCCTTCACGTCCCCAATTCGGAACGCGACCAGTATAATTAGATTTGTTTCATTACTTTATTTACAGACCTCGTACAAAATTGATTTATTTATTTTAAATTTGACCTATAACATTAGCCCTTTTCGTTTTATAATTATTTAGAGAAAAAACCCTCAGTCTTTTTAAATTTTAATACACCTCGTGTATGTCAAAAATGCAAATGAAAGTTGTTGCTGTTGCGGACAACTACATATCGATGCTTGAAAGGAAAAAGGTCATATGTTTGTCGATATGTTTGTATGATCATATTTTAAATGTTACAAAATTCACTGAAATTTGGCCACATATTTAATTGAAACCCTGCATATTTGACTTTGTCGAAGACATTTTCTCTTTGTTTTTTTTTTAATACCATTGCAATAGCGTTTTCAGACAGTTTTTGAAGTGTCTCTAGTATTTCCACTCCAAGTGATTCATATGATAAAGGCCGAGTTGTTGGTGGTCCATGGATAACATGGATATCGTCTTCATAAAATTGAGGCATCTTCCAATAACTAGTTGATCGATTCAATTTTTTCAATTTTGTATAGAAATAATGTATCTGTAACTGATAAATACAAATATACACAAATATAATTGAACTTATTTTATCGATGTTTACGTAAATGTTTTCAATTACGTATTATTAGTCAAAGTTCAGATAAACATCTGAAACGGTATTTGTTAACTCGTTAGCATACCTACACAAAAAATAAATAAATTTGCTAAAATTTTGAAATAAATACTGCTAGCTTTTCTATACTAATATAAAAAATTTGATAGTTCCATATTCATACAAGATGTTTATTAAGAAGAGCTCAAAAATCTCAGTAATCATATAATCAGACTTTTGTGTTTATTCTTTTATTGTATAAACATGCACGAGGTCTTAAAGCAGTTGTTTTTGAGTTATACATACATGATATCCAAATTCATCTAGGTTTGAAACATGTGTTTTTTTTAGGGCGAAGGCAACTATTTTCGACAATTAATATACATAACATCAAAAGTCTTATAATTAGACCTCCTCGGGTATTTTATAAGCTATTTACGTTGTTAATTAAATTAAAAAAATGATGAAAGAATGTTTATATCCAAATTTCTTCTTCAAAATAAGAATATTTTTATAAAATTTGAATAATTATGGAAAACATAGTAGGAAAAACATTTTTATTTTTTTTGGGAAATTTGAGAAATATTTTTTCACCAAATGAAGTCTTAATAAATCAGTATCGTCGTCCTTTTCTTTTTTTTTCTATTCGCTAACATATTGACACGATAGTACAGATACACAATATTAAGCGATTGATTGTCTCTTGAACAATATTGTTCCAGTCCTCCCTTTACTGGCCCTACAGTTAATTTATTTGCATTTTTTGAGATAGTTTGATGCGGCCGTGCACTGCTCTTCAAGAAACAAAACCCTATATGTTTTCTATAAGATTCTAATCCAACGAATTTGTTGTTCTTGTTCAAGTAGCATTTCTTGTGTAATATGGCCAAGCGTTCTCATTCGTGAAAATGAAATTTTCGCCTAATTTGTTGCGTAATGGATCCAACACTGTCCATACATACTTAACTTGTCATGTTCTGAAAAACAGGAATTAACAGAATTCAAAGGTAGTCTCTGTATCTTATGATTTGAATATTTAGCCTCATATAAAACATCAGTTGTTGTCCTGTTAAAGGGAAAATTTCACGTCCTGACATTTTAAACCAAAAAAAAACATTTTTGTGTAGTTAAATGAGAAACAAACTGAATAGAATTGTCAACATTCTTTTAAATGCCAATAAAAACACAAACACATCTTATCTCTCAGTGTTTACGAAATAATATGTTTATTCACGAACTAATTGAACTTGATTTCTCACAATGAAAAATAAATTTATTCATGAAAGGAGAAGACTTTTCATATTGTGTGTCTATAATTCCATTGCTAATTAATTATTTTGCCATTATTTTAATTAATGTAATGTGACTTATAAAAATTCGCTATTTCGTTAAAAATCATTAATTTTGTGTGTATTTAGTTTAGAATACAAAAAGATATAAAGAGACAAAAAAATGAAGATAAGACGATAGCGCAAATAATATATCTTATTTGTAATATTATATAGATGGATATTTTCTTAATAAATAACTATAGATGAAAAGGATGATGTTACCACTGGTAAGTTTCTAGAGCTGGTAATTTTTTTTGTTTCATACTCAAAGACATACTAAAAATATCTACACACTGAGAATTTGGTTAAAATGCCACTTTAAACTCTTTAGAAATTGAAAATTAAAAACTATTTTTTTTATTTTCAAACTGTATATCTCGAAAACAACCAACCCAAGATCCTCTTCACAATTGTTATATACAGTATGCACAACGTGACCTTAGCACAAATTTAGAAAAGGACAAATAGAAAATACGTCTGTCGCATTCACTCCAACTGTCAGTCAAGTAGGAGTGAATGCAGCAGACGTATTTAAACGATTTAAATAGATGTCATGGACACAGTAGTCAATTTTTTAGAAAAGCTGTTTAAGCAACTTTGACTCCCTTAAGAGGAATTAAACGTGATTTTTCAACCGAGTGCCCCTGGAGACTTTTAATCAGTAGGCCCAGACCTGTCACATATAAAAAAATGACCGAAACGATTTTTCCCATTTAGTGGGAATGGGGTCCTTTCGTGAAATTAGCTTGAAGAGTTCAAAAGATATTATAGAAAATACGATTTATTTTTTCAACTTTGACACCCTGTAGCTGTTATTATCAACTTTTGGACTAATTGTAAGACAAGTTTAGTTAAATCGACTTATTTTACTTTGTACTTTGTCTAATAGAGTGTTATACACGGGATATCCGGACACCCTGTATATTAAGATAATACTAAATATGTATATTAAATGATAAAACTGACATGGATTACTAATAAGCAAATCTTACTTTAATATTCCGAATTTTATGGAAATGAAACAAAAAAATGTAACGATCATCATTACAGCCTTTTTATATAAAGCATATTAACACATATGTAAACAAGACAAAAAGAAAAAAGAACGTCTAACAGAGAAAAGAAAGATAAGGAAAGAAAACATAGGCAGATAAAAATGAAATTAACAAAACAAAATCGCTATAATAGTTTAACTATCCATAAACCCTGATGAAACTCTCATTTGTGGTTCATTATATTTCTTTTCTGTCCGGTTTACGGTTTATGCGTGTGTTCTTCGTAAAACAGTAAGATCAATATTGTACATAATCTATTGTATTTAAATTTTTATTAAAAAAAAGATAGAAAAGAAAAATCAATAAAACCAAAACCAAAACTTGAAATTGTCTATCTAGAATGTTTTTTTCTTATAACCAGCACATACTACATTCTCATGACAATAAAATCCAAATTTTAATAATAAATACATATATGTATCTGTTTTTGTTTATATTCGCATGAATTGTTAATTGCACATTTTTACAACAATGTTAGTATCCTGTATTTATTGTTATCTGTGCCTTTGTAATAATAAGGAACGAAATGATAAGAATAACTTTCTACATGTTACTTTTTGATAAATTAACGTGTACGTGTAACTATGTGTAAAAAATTTAAGGGCGTAATCCTCGATCAATTTTAGACAGAAAAATTTAATAAACATATATCCGAAAATGCTTTGTTTCCAAGATACAAAGTGTTGATATGTATTAAAAAAAATTTTTCTTGAATGTTTCTAAAACGGAGTGAATAGGATATTTGAATTTTAGCATGCAATCATTTAACAGAAAGCACAATATTTACATGTAGAGAGTGAGAAATTCACGAACAAGAAGGACTGAAGCTTGTATTATGAGTAACGGTGATCATTTTCCGCAATTCTTATAATTAATTTATAAAAATTTGTATTTTCATTCCAAAGGAGGGCTCCTATCAAAAAAGAACAAGAGAAGTTATTTGTTTGGTTTGAAATAAAGAGTCTAAAAACTGCCTCAAAATTGGCGGAAAATGCAGTGTCTACATTTCGAAGTCAATAGAATAAGATAACCCATGCGTACGCCAATGTTGCATGGAAAAAATCTAAGTACATGTAAATATTTGACTTTTTATTACACATTCGCATGCTAAAATTCAAATATTCAATTCAAGTCGTTTTGGAAACATTAAAGAAAAAATTTTTTTTTATACATTTCAAACCCTGTGTCTTGGAAACAAAGCATTTGCAAACATGTATGTTTATTAGACTATCTAAAATTAATCGACGAATACTCCCTTAAATTTTTTATGCGTAGTTAGGAAACACCTTGAATAGATTTTAATTTGAGTACTATCCCTCTGCTGCGCTGAAGAAAATACATTTTTCGAAACGTCGACGAATTAAACAGAAAAAAAGCTTAGGCTCTCGTTTCATTTAGTCAACAACTCCAATTAAACTCAGAACATCATATAAATATTATAAAAAATTTTTGTCCGTCAAAATTCCTCAATATTAAATTATTTTTTCCTGATTTTCATTTATTGATATTTTTATATTTTTATTTATATACAGGGTGTCCTCGTGGTATAGCAATATATATATTTTAAAGAAGTGATTTTAAACATTTCATTAACAAACTTAGAGTGTATCAGCTTCCAATGCCTTCCTACAGCTGTCAAAACATATGTACACATTAATCATGCGCAGTACGAGACTATCTGAATCTAGAACGTCTCGCAGTGTACTTGATTAATATGCAGAGCACAATTGATACTCATTAGCCTTTTGATAGCTAAAGGGATATCTTTAATATGAACATGAAGTTAGCATTTTCGAACATGAAGATAACTGCGTTCATTCAAATGCTTATTAAATATAAATGGACTCATGATTCTATTGCCCAAAACTCCATACCACACTTTGACACTCCATTGATTTTGTTGATTAATTTCTTTCAGCAACTGCGGATTTCTTTCTGGACAATAGTATAGTATATTACGCAAATTTATACGTCCATCACTGCTAAATGTAGCTTCATCCGTAAAAAATATCGTAAATAAATAAATCTAAAATTATTATTTATTATCATATTATTATTATCAATAACTCGAAAATGAAAGAAAAAATTCGAAAAGCGGCTTTAGTACAAATTTTTGGTATTTTTATGCTGCACAAGACGAGTTTATGAAAATAATATGATTCCAATTAACTTTTTGAATATAATAACTAATTAAATAAAAATCAAGAAAACCGCCGCTAATATTAAGAACGCCGTCTAGCGATTTTGTCCTTGATTATGATCAAATGGTCAATATGAATATTAAATACATATATGTACACAGGGTAACAAGGAAGAAATTATAATACATAGTATCACACGATAGAGTAGGTACCATAAAATAATAAAAAAATTCTTATGAACTTAGGTCCGTAACGCCTTCGTTTAAGAGATACAGATTGTCGAAATTAATTTTTTTATTTGGTTTTTTTAAAATATTTTTGAACTAAGATGTAATAATCGGACAATACTTAGTATACAGGTGTTTTGTATGTCATAAAATCCAAATGTAATCTTAGCTTTTTGATTACTAATAGAGGGCGTCACATACAGGGTTATATCATATTTAAATTGACCCTAACTTTTTTGTTTTTTGTTTGACACTGTATGTCACTTTCGATTGAATAATCTTTTTTCCCACCTTTTTTACTTAAAAAAGTTATACTTTATTGACATCACTAGAAGCAACAGTTTCCGGTAAAAACGCATTTAAAGCTGATGATATGAGGCCATCAGCGCAAAAGTAGCCTAACCCACATTTTTATGTTTTTTAAATAAATACGTGAGAAGCTTTAGGAAATATACTATATATTTTGAGGTATTAAATAGAATTGACCGAATTATTTACCACTCTCAGAGAACAAAGTACTTATTCTTTTTTACATTTATGAAATATTCAAAATTTCCAAAGCAAAAGTGGCGTATGTTGGTTAGGCCACTTTTGCATTGAACATATTAAAGAGACGTAAGAAATAAGTGAGGATTAAGTCATTGGTTACAAAAGTTTATTAACAATTTTCTAGAAACTTCTTAACACAGCAAATATATTTTGAATAATTGCAAAAATATTAATCATTTTCATCATATTCTGTTATCGGAATTTCATCCTGAACAACATTATTTTCCTATCTTTACATTTCCACTTCTTTTCATCCCTCAACCTTTTTTTTGGACCACACATTAAATGTGTAATAGTTAAATGTAAAATTTTTTCATATTTTACATTGTATTATTTAAGTGGCCTATGTTGAACTATCGTTGTCACGGATATTTGGAAACAAACTAATAAACTTGTTATAGCAATATTAGACATAATCGTTATTATAGAGATATGTAAGTTTTACTTGCTGTTGTTGATAGTTCTTATAAATATAAAATTTACCGAAATGGCTGAGAATCAAACGGTGGAACAAAAAATGCAAGGTAAAATTTTTTGATAACAATTATTGAAAAAATTAACGCTCAATATGCAAAATTATTTCACTTTGATGGGGATGATTATGAAGATTCTGGCTTTGAATATCAACCTAATGAATGAATGAAATTGTTAATAAACTTTTGTAACCAATGACTTAATCCTCACTTATTTCTTACGTCTCTTTAATATGTTTAATGCAAAAGTGGCCTAACCAACTAAAATTTGCCATAATTTACCTCTGTTGGATCCAATAGTAACTTAAAAACATAAAATAATCATTATTCATGTAGAACCTAAACTTACGTTAACATTCAAGGTGATTTTAGTATGATTTATTTTCATGAAATTAATTTAGTTATTTTGAATCGTAATATCTTCATTATAGGATTTTTGGGTTAGACCACTTTTGCGCTGACGACCTCATATATGCAAATTATGTATTATAGTGAATGGAATTCCCTGTATGTCTTAAACGAAGACGTTTCTGGCCTACATTCATAGGAACTTCTTTTTTTATTTTATGGTACTCTATCGCATGGTACTATGTATTGCAGTTTTTTCCTTGATACCCTGTATGTGATAATTAATTGCAATTCCCTTTCAAACAAGCACCAATCATTGAAATCGAAAAATTAGAAACACAGATATAATAAATTGAAATTAGAATGATTCATCGGCTTTCCCCATTTTTATTATAAAGCGAATTCTACATTCAACGTAACATAAGCCTAAGAACGTAACGTAATCGCAAAACGTAAAATTTTTTTTTTATTCATCAATTAATTCATCCATCCTTTAAAGAAAAATGTTTTAAAAAAATTTACTGACTTCGAAAAAAACGACATAAGTCAATATGACTTTAGTCGTTTTTTGAAAAAAAAACTTTGAGATTACTTTGATTTTAGATTTATTGAAAATATAGAAGTTGGACAAGTCTTCCAATTTTACGTCTTGCGATTATGTTACGTTCTTACGCTTACGTTATGTTGAATGTAGAATTCGCTTAAGAGTTACGAAGTTATGTGTCGGACAAAAAGATTGAAATGACATAATCTTATTGACAGTAAATTACAATGTGCTAATCTATGATTTTCTATAGATTTGCCAATTTTAAGAATTTACTGCCACTATTCCACTCTTTTACAGGAACTCATAAAGCTAAAAATATTTTCCAAAGAGTTCTAATGGCTACTTTAGTGATGAAGTCTTTTGCCCAAACTTGTTATACAGAGTGAGTCATAGTGGTTGGTCAATATTATACATGAATAGAAAGAATTATTTTGAGTCGAAAATTACCTATGCAGAAATATTCTCACTGTCATCATTAAGGAACTACAAGAAGTTGAAATTTGCCATCTTTTTTTTCCTTGAGTGTACTGTATTAGAATTCGAAGCAGTGGATGATAATTGCTGTCGGGATAATAAATTGTTGGCCTTTCATAACGTTTGTCACTTTTGTTGTTTTTAATTGTCAATTTTGATTTTCAAATATAAACAAATTGTGATATATTAAGAATTCAAGAAAAGAGACGAAAAAATGACACTGAAACGGAAAGTGAATACAAATTTATTTAAATGAAAACCAATCAAATGATTTAAATCATAATCAAAGTCAGAAATAACAGTGGAAAATTAAAGGAACTGTTTAAAATGTGCTCCCCCAACATCAATGGAGCTGATAAAAAAATCGTATATACGACCAATGTTCATGTTATTTCTAATTTCCTCAGCCGCATTTTGAATCCTTTCAAGCAGTTGGGGACGTGTATTTATTCTAACACTATAAACTAATTGTTTCATGTGCCCCCAAAGATAAAAAATCGAGGGGATTTATATCGGGAGGCCAAAGTACTGGACCAGCACATCCAACCCACTACTCTGGAAAATGTTGATCTAACCAACTTCTCACAATTAAACTATAGTGCGGTGGTGCACCGTCTTGTTGGTACCAAATATCCAGTTGCTCATTCAGTGGAATATGTTCCAAAATTCATGAATTCTTCGGTTCAAAAAATCCAAATATCTAGGTGCAGTCAAGATATCGAAGAAAATTTCTAAATCTAATAACCTGCCCCTGAATATGCTTGCCCAAACATTTACGCTAAATCGTTCTTGGAATTTTGTCGGTCTTATTGCATGTGGGTTATGCACTAGCCAGATATGGGTATTATGAGAATTGATTTCATTCCTTGTAAATAACGCTTCATCCGTCCAAATTACATTTTCAAAAAATCGCGGATTTTCATCCGCTTTCTCCAGAAATCACTCAGCTATCGTCTGTCGAAGAGGAAAGTCACGGGGATTTAGATTTTGCACGAGTTGGAAATGATATGGATGAAGCCGTTCCCGTTCCAAAGTTCGCACAACGAAGCTTTGCGATAAATAAAGCTGGGCGGCAATACGACGGGTACTACTTTTAGGATCATCTTCAACAGCATCAAATACGGCCTTTTCATTCGCAATATTTCCTACAACTGCTTGAAGACCATCGTTATTCTTAGGAATGGAACTGCCGGTCTTACACAGTGTCCAATACGCATTTGCGAAAACTCTTACAGAAGGTTGACGACTCTCTGGAAATCCTTGATGATATTCACGAGCTCCCTCTTGCCCATTGCCATTAATAAATACTATTCACCCATATTCTAGCTAACTGAACCATTTTCAGAAATCTCGTTTTTTTTAAAGTACCTGATATTAAAAATCAAAATTAACATTTAAAAAACAAAACGACATATGAAATGCCATCAATTTATTATCCTTATAACAATTGAGGTGCGTCCATGCAAAACTGTACATGTCCAACATATGTCCAAAATGAGTTCATCATTGAATCTAATAGGGTATCTTAAACTAAATCCGAATTTAATATCAGAATTGCTCAAAATTGATTTTTTTGTATGAAAAACTCTTTCGAAAATATAACAATTCAATCAAAAGAACACATGTCATAAACTAGTAATTAATGATAATTATTATCATCCATTGCTCCGAATTCTAATATAGTACACTCAAGGAAAAAAAAGGTGGCAAATTTCAACTTCTTGTAGTTCCTTATTGATGACAGTGAGAATATTTCTTCATAGGTAATTTTCGACTCAAAATAATTCTTTCTAGCCATTGGTACAATGTCGACCTACCACTATGACTCACCCCGTATATTCTATTTCCCAAGATTCAACCACCAGCCAGCCGTATTAGGACACCCTGTATAGTTTATATTTTATTGTTATTTTTGTAAATTTTCAATCATTTCTAGCATCTATTTTTTATGAAATTTAATGAAAATATTAAAGACTAAAAATTTTTGTTTTTTTCGTTATTACTGGCTGAAAACTTGTTTGTGTCTACTCATGGATTTCCTTAACACCATGCACTATTGTCCACAAAGATGCACCTGACGCGATCACTTAATGTTTCAGACTCAAATGTGTCCAGACTGCACACTAAATGCGTTTGTACTCGCATGTAAATACTGAGACAAGATGATTTTGAGAGAGGGGAATTCGAGTTTGACAATCTGTGGTGGGACTATACATCCTTATCATTTTGTGCGAAGCGCCTTGGTTTCAAAATATTGGAATTTCATTGTTTCTTGTTTTATTTTATTATAATTAATTTTTAATAAACTTATTTTTGAATAAAAGAAACTCCGAGTCTATTACCTTAATTTAGAAGCAACTTTTCAAAACGCCATGCAACGCAATTATGTCCATTTTCGGACAAAATAGAATTTGAAGCAAATTTGAATTTATCTTATTGGTGTCTTTAAAATTACGAATATAAATTGCATGAAAAAGTTTTAAAATTGCTATAAATCCTATACCGAAATACAAATACCAAAAAGCATTTTGTTCACTCATTTTGCCATTTCAAAGGGCAATTATTTTGGACATAATGCGTTTTGAAAAGTTACTCCTCAATTTAGAAAGCGAAGTAAGGGTGAGAATTCAGCTTCAAGTGCTAACAATAAGTATATTTCATATACAGTCAGGTCCAAATGTATGGAATAAATTCATTTAAAATTCAGGGGTTTATTTTTTGGAAAAACGCTCGGACCCGTCGATTTTTATTTTTCCTTGCGGTTTTTTCGACGATAAATTCATGTATACAGGGTAACCGAAAACCAAGTTACGACCACTAACATTATTTTTTCAAATGGAAATAGGTATTTTTATATCATTTTTGCATTCTGCTTTAAATTCTGAGCATATTTCATATAACATGTCCTATACCTAGCCTTAATAGTTACCGAGATATTTACGATTGAAAATTGAAAGTGAAGATATACGCAACAAGGTTGGCATCCTGTATGTTTGTTGTTTTTTTATTACGATATCCTGTTCCTCTTGTTCATTCAATAGTCTGTTGTTCTCTCCATTTTTGTAAATTACGATGAATTGTACTTTTCGATGTCCCAAATCTTTCAGCCACTGCATTTATTGACCATCCCTCTTCTAATAAAGTTATTATTTGGGTTTTCTCGAAAATCGTTAACTGACGCATTGTATTTGACAATGAGATTATAATTTGTTAATGTCATGTCAGTTACAATAATGCAAAAATTTGTAAAGGTGTAAGAGCCAGATTTACCCAACAACAATTTCATCGTTCCGTTTTATCTGACGCCGACTGTACATACATATGAATATGTATATCTATAGGTATTGACAGCTATATGTCAAACATAAACTTCTAACTATAGTAATATAGGATTCATAGTTTTAGAATATTTAGGAAGACAATATCCGTTGGTATTTCTGAACTTCAAGTTGATAACATTAAAACTGGTTACACTATTAGTCTTAACCATATGAGGAAAATAAACACGAATTTAAAATGAATAGAATAAACTATAGAATAAGTTAAGGGAACTAAATTTCAGAACAAAAAAACAACAAATACATATGTGTATAGGATGCCAACATCATTGAATATCGTCAGAAAAACTTTTTTGTAACGGTCATTGAACCTGTAGATATTATAGACTTTCCCTCTATTGAAAAGTTATGGAAGGCCGATAGTACAGACTATGGGCTGTAGTAATATTCGCACCTTAAGTATCCCTCCGCAGCTAAGCATTCCTTAAATATTCATATTTAATTAATAGTCAGTTTGATGCAAGTCAATGAAGGCTTAAGGCCTATCAATTACCTTAACAGTACGAGTATCAAGTGAGGCATCCTTAAGCGTGCCTTCGTGGTGCGACTATCAATACGACCCTATATTGGGCGCCAGCAATCTAGATATTATACGTCTATGTATGAAGTAGAAGTAACTATCATTGTCAGGGTTAAAAATTGTACGATAATTATTATATTTGTACGGTAATTTAGACTCTTGTAAGATTTACGATAAAAGGTGTATGATAATGCTCATTTATACGATAAATTTTTAAAATTGATTATCGTCTCTTCCTGCTTCCGATCCTCACTATTTATCAAGTCATCAATCAATTCTGACAAAAGTCGGGGGGTGAAATTCAAACTACATAGATAAATTTTACTANGTACTGGATTCCTAGATATAAAAATCAAAAGATGAAGTTATTGTATGTATTAATCCAGCGAAATATATCGAGTAGCAGGTTTATATAACGCGGCAGGAGATGTAATAATTTAAATAAGTTTATTAATATATCAACTCGGAACTAATAAAAGTTACTTTTACTGATAATATTATACATATGAGTCGTTATTTTTGAAAGTGGAATAAGTTCACCTTTGGAAAAAATAAATTAATGGCAATTTTACTATGATATTGAGATACTCTTAGAGATCTCTCTGCGATACTTCTTAGAGAACGGTTTCGTACCAACCAAAACACTTCGGAAGTAGTTTCCTGGTGTTGACAAGTAACATACGGTAGCTCACAATCAAAAAGATGCAGCACCAGTTTATCTTATTTTACAAAAATAATTTATTTACTGAAATAAAATTTTATAGTATACAAAATAAAATTAAATGAATTGCAATATAAAAAGGAGAATTTCATTGCTACGATTTAAAGAATTTTTATTTTGTTCTGAACGCATCTCACAGTAGAAATGATGCAGCCTAAAAAGTTAAAAAAAAACTTAATAAAATTTGACAAAATCTCAATTTCAATGTTTGTAGTAAATACCCTTATACTTATATATACTTATATTTGAAGTGTTAAGTGTTGAAGTTATTAAAAGAGATAAAAGTTAAATTGCTGAAATCGTAAATTTAAGACCTTTGACTGTTTGACGCATTATAAAACGAATTGGAAAGAGCCATTGTTAGTCAAAGTACTCCAAAAATGTTTAATGAATACGATGAATAATGGATTTATAGAAAAATTAAACAAACCCCAAAATTAAGTGCTTCAAAGGATGTTCGAATAAGAAAGTGTAAGTTGAAACCGTAAGAAGATATCTACAATCCAAATGTAACCTCATTAAGTCGAATAGAAGAGTAAATGTTTAGAGAAAGCCCAATAAACAGTTATTATCTTAACATTTGAAAAGTACTGCAAAACATGGAGGCTATGTTATGTTGTGAAAATGCGTAGCTGCGACGCGTGTTGGAACGCCTATATTTTATTGAAGGGAATATATTGATGTGTCTGCATATTTTAAAGGAAAATCATCGCTTTAGTCTTGAAAAACTGGACATAACAGATAATAAGTTCTACCAAGACAACGATCCGTAACATTCTGCAGCTATTGTAAGAGAGTGGTTGCGATCTTGTTCATCTTGTGATAAAAACACATGCTCAATTTTCAGATTTGAATTTAATAAAAATGTGTGGAATAAGCTCGAAATTGAAGTGAGAAAACTTCACATTTCAAACAAAAATGACCTCAAAATTATTTTTTCAGAAAAATGAGCCAAGTTGGACATAAATTGGTTGATTCAATTCCGAATCGTTTAAAAGAAGTAGTTATTATAAAAGGAGGAGCTACTTGATATTATTTTTTTTATTTTTGTTACACAGGTTTTTTAAGCTGCATCATTTCTACTGTGAGGTGCGTTCAGGAGAAAATTTAAAATTCATTAAATTGTTACAATTGAATTCTTGTCTTTATATTGGAAAAACATATTTACTTAATTTTATTTTGTACAGTATAAAAATTTATTTCAATAAATAAATTATTCTGGTAAAATATGATAAACTGATGTTGCATTTTTTTAACTGTGATACTTACGATTAAATTTAAATAAAAAACAATTTCTCAAGAAATATAGCCAATATAAGGTAAATGATAAGAAATAATAAATAATAAATTATAACAATATTAACCGATTGGTCCGGTTATTGTTGTACTATGGATTTATATTGAGACTTCGCTCGCTTTTAACGATATGGTAACAAAACGAAATTAAAATAAATAAATAAATACTAAGCTGTGAGAATGCAGAGAGAAAAATATTTCACGATCAATATTGATTAAGTGCTTTTCAGATCAGTGTCATATCAAGATTTTTTGAACAGTTTTCAAAAGGTTGCGTGATTAAAGCGCTTTTTGTGAAATAAGGAATTTTCTCGGAATCAAGAAAATATAGAATTTTACTGATTTAAATATATGCAGATTTACTATAATACCAAGTTATATTTATAACCAAATATAACTTATCTAGTTAAGTTATTACATTTCAACTAAAAACTAATAAAAGTTACTTTTATCTGATTGAATAGCTATTTTGAACTTAAAAAACTAAATTTATTCTGGACTTTTATTAAAATCATTTTATATATGTAATATTGATATTATAATATTATATTTAACTATATTTTCTTACCAACACAATGATGTACTCAATAAATTCAAGTTTCTTCTTTAAATATTGGAATTTTCCAAGTAATTCTCTCGAACAAAATACGACTTTTGGTCGACTGATATTTAATACATGTTCCATTTCATAGATTGTATACATGTGGTTAATTGGAGCCATAATAGATAGATTAAATAATGAAGCCAGGACGGGCACAAAAAAATGTAAAGAATTTTCACTGCTTATAGATAGTACTGTGTCTTGACCAGTACAATTTAACATTTCCAGGGCCACAGCTAAATTGATTGATTTTTGTAATAGCTCACTGTATGTAATTTTCTGCTCAGTAAAGATGTCAATCTAAAAACAGAAAATAAAAATGATTTTTGACTATTTAGGGTATTAATTAAGTATATGGCCATAAGTTGGACAATTTTAAAATAAAATGTGTTCATTCTGCCTGTGGTAGAGATAATACATGTATTTTCAAAAGTCTTGTGGGACCCATCATAATATCTTGGAAGCACTTAATATTTTCAAAAATAATTGATGAAATCTTTGGAATTTTACAGTACTCTCAGTGAGAAATTGGAAAATTACGAAAAGTTACTTCGGAAAATGCCATATGGAATGCTCTTTGGAGGAAATCGTACTGAGATTAATTGAATTCCGAAAAAATATTAAGAAAATTTTAATTAATTCAGGTTTTTATTCATTTTTCATGAATCGAAATTGAAGTGTGACCGTGTGGCGTTGTTGTGATATAGTAGTAGTTGTTATTGATGATGATTCAAAATATGTCAAGAAAATCCCGATAAAAATAAGTATTGATTTATGGTTAGACCTAGAAGAACAAATCCTTTGTGTACAATTCCACAGATATCAAAAAAATCTTTTTTGCTTAGTAAATTTAACGTTTACGATTTCTAGATCTAAGTGTTCAACATTATCTAAGGACATGTTCCAGAAAATGGGAGTCTTTTTCAAACTGATTCAAATAATCAAGGCATAAGTCATGTATTCGTTGTCTTTTTGTTTCTGCAAATCGTTTTGGGGACCATTTTCGCACAGGAAGTGGTAGTATGTGTGAACCCTGTATATTTTCGTTAGTTTTTGCGAATTGTAAGCCTTCCTGTCCGACATTTATTTTAAATCAAGCTTCTCTTCATTTTAAAAATGTCTTAAGCCATTTGAAAACTGGACGTTTGATCAAACATTACATATTTTGACTTGCTGAAGTTTTGCGAACGTTTCTTTCGCAGTATGCCCAAGTATCTTGCAAGTCTGAAGTATAACCTCATTGCACACCTTTACTCGAAACTATTCTCATTCATTTTTATAACCAGTTTTACAAAAAAAATCATCATAAACGAATAAATGACGCTGATGTTCTATCGAAAAAAATTCTAATGAAATCACATCATATGTTTAGTCCTTCACGTCCCCAATTCGGAACGCGACCAGTATAATTAGATTTGTTTCATTACTTTATTTACAGACCTCGTACAAAATTGATTTATTTATTTTAAATTTGACCTATAACATTAGCCCTTTTCGTTTTATAATTATTTAGAGAAAAAACCCTCAGTCTTTTTAAATTTTAATACACCTCGTGTATGTCAAAAATGCAAATGAAAGTTGTTGCTGTTGCGGACAACTACATATCGATGCTTGAAAGGAAAAAGGTCATATGTTTGTCGATATGTTTGTATGATCATATTTTAAATGTTACAAAATTCACTGAAATTTGGCCACATATTTAATTGAAACCCTGCATATTTGACTTTGTCGAAGACATTTTCTCTTTGTTTTTTTTTTAATACCATTGCAATAGCGTTTTCAGACAGTTTTTGAAGTGTCTCTAGTATTTCCACTCCAAGTGATTCATATGATAAAGGCCGAGTTGTTGGTGGTCCATGGATAACATGGATATCGTCTTCATAAAATTGAGGCATCTTCCAATAACTAGTTGATCGATTCAATTTTTTCAATTTTGTATAGAAATAATGTATCTGTAACTGATAAATACAAATATACACAAATATAATTGAACTTATTTTATCGATGTTTACGTAAATGTTTTCAATTACGTATTATTAGTCAAAGTTCAGATAAACATCTGAAACGGTATTTGTTAACTCGTTAGCATACCTACACAAAAAATAAATAAATTTGCTAAAATTTTGAAATAAATACTGCTAGCTTTTCTATACTAATATAAAAAATTTGATAGTTCCATATTCATACAAGATGTTATTAAGAAGAGCTCAAAA
>JABRWK010000203.1:103042-117578 GCA_013372445.1 Hypothenemus hampei | reverse complement strand
GCGTCCATGCAAAACTGCACATGTCCAACATATGTCCAAAATGAGTTCATCATTGAATCTAATAGGGTATCTTAAACTAAATCCGAATTTAATATCAGAATTGCTCAAAATTGATTTTTTTGTATGAAAAACTCTTTCGAAAATATAACAATTCAATCAAAAGAACACATGTCATAAACTAGTAATTAATGATAATTATTATCATCCATTGCTCCGAATTCTAATATAGTACACTCAAGGAAAAAAAAGGTGGCAAATTTCAACTTCTTGTAGTTCCTTATTGATGACAGTGAGAATATTTCTTCATAGGTAATTTTCGACTCAAAATAATTCTTTCTAGCCATTGGTACAATGTCGACCTACCACTATGACTCACCCCGTATATTCTATTTCCCAAGATTCAACCACCAGCCAGCCGTATTAGGACACCCTGTATAGTTTATATTTTATTGTTATTTTTGTAAATTTTCAATCATTTCTAGCATCTATTTTTTATGAAATTTAATGAAAATATTAAAGACTAAAAATTTTTTGTTTTTTTTCGTTATTACTGGCTGAAAACTTGTTTGTGTCTACTCATGGATTTCCTTAACACCATGCACTATTGTCCACAAAGATGCACCTGACGCGATCACTTAATGTTTCAGACTCAAATGTGTCCAGACTGCACACTAAATGCGTTTGTACTCGCATGTAAATACTGAGACAAGATGATTTTGAGAGAGGGGAATTCGAGTTTGACAATCTGTGGTGGGACTATACATCCTTATCATTTTGTGCGAAGCGCCTTGGTTTCAAAATATTGGAATTTCATTGTTTCTTGTTTTATTTTATTATAATTAATTTTTAATAAACTTATTTTTGAATAAAAGAAACTCCGAGTCTATTACCTTAATTTAGAAGCAACTTTTCAAAACGCCATGCAACGCAATTATGTCCATTTTCGGACAAAATAGAATTTGAAGCAAATTTGAATTTATCTTATTGGTGTCTTTAAAATTACGAATATAAATTGCATGAAAAAGTTTTAAAATTGCTATAAATCCTATACCGAAATACAAATACCAAAAAGCATTTTGTTCACTCATTTTGCCATTTCAAAGGGCAATTATTTTGGACATAATGCGTTTTGAAAAGTTACTCCTCAATTTAGAAAGCGAAGTAAGGGTGAGAATTCAGCTTCAAGTGCTAACAATAAGTATATTTCATATACAGTCAGGTCCAAATGTATGGAATAAATTCATTTAAAATTCAGGGGTTTATTTTTTGGAAAAACGCTCGGACCCGTCGATTTTTATTTTTCCTTGCGGTTTTTTCGACGATAAATTCATGTATACAGGGTAACCGAAAACCAAGTTACGACCACTAACATTATTTTTTCAAATGGAAATAGGTATTTTTATATCATTTTTGCATTCTGCTTTAAATTCTGAGCATATTTCATATAACATGTCCTATACCTAGCCTTAATAGTTACCGAGATATTTACGATTGAAAATTGAAAGTGAAGATATACGCAACAAGGTTGGCATCCTGTATGTTTGTTGTTTTTTTATTACGATATCCTGTTCCTCTTGTTCATTCAATAGTCTGTTGTTCTCTCCATTTTTGTAAATTACGATGAATTGTACTTTTCGATGTCCCAAATCTTTCAGCCACTGCATTTATTGACCATCCCTCTTCTAATAAAGTTATTATTTGGGTTTTCTCGAAAATCGTTAACTGACGCATTGTATTTGACAATGAGATTATAATTTGTTAATGTCATGTCAGTTACAATAATGCAAAAATTTGTAAAGGTGTAAGAGCCAGATTTACCCAACAACAATTTCATCGTTCCGTTTTATCTGACGCCGACTGTACATACATATGAATATGTATATCTATAGGTATTGACAGCTATATGTCAAACATAAACTTCTAACTATAGTAATATAGGATTCATAGTTTTAGAATATTTAGGAAGACAATATCCGTTGGTATTTCTGAACTTCAAGTTGATAACATTAAAACTGGTTACACTATTAGTCTTAACCATATGAGGAAAATAAACACGAATTTAAAATGAATAGAATAAACTATAGAATAAGTTAAGGGAACTAAATTTCAGAACAAAAAAACAACAAATACATATGTGTATAGGATGCCAACATCATTGAATATCGTCAGAAAAACTTTTTTGTAACGGTCATTGAACCTGTAGATATTATAGACTTTCCCTCTATTGAAAAGTTATGGAAGGCCGATAGTACAGACTATGGGCTGTAGTAATATTCGCACCTTAAGTATCCCTCCGCAGCTAAGCATTCCTTAAATATTCATATTTAATTAATAGTCAGTTTGATGCAAGTCAATGAAGGCTTAAGGCCTATCAATTACCTTAACAGTACGAGTATCAAGTGAGGCATCCTTAAGCGTGCCTTCGTGGTGCGACTATCAATACGACCCTATATTGGGCGCCAGCAATCTAGATATTATACGTCTATGTATGAAGTAGAAGTAACTATCATTGTCAGGGTTAAAAATTGTACGATAATTATTATATTTGTACGGTAATTTAGACTCTTGTAAGATTTACGATAAAAGGTGTATGATAATGCTCATTTATACGATAAATTTTTAAAATTGATTATCGTCTCTTCCTGCTTCCGATCCTCACTATTTATCAAGTCATCAATCAATTCTGACAAAAGTCGGGGGGTGAAATTCAAACTACATAGATAAATTTTACTATTTTTTTTTTTTTAATTTTTTGTTTTTTTTTTTTTAAATTATGTTTAGTTTGGATCTTGGCTAATGGCATAAGGCCACTGGAATTAGGAAGATGTTCATGCTAAATAAATTGTTTATAATTTTTTTTATACTTATTATGAATTTTATTTTAGTACATTGGTACCAAATATCTGTAGGTACCTTTGAAATATTCAGCCATTCGTAAAATTATGATCAGGCTTCGGCATACAATAATGTACGATAATTTCAGCTCGATTGTACGATATATCGAATTACTTCAATTTCCAACCCTGGTCATTGTACTAGATAATAACTGTTAGTATTGTTCTGTGTGTAAATGTCGGGTAATGTTGATTTTTATTTTTTGTACTGGTACACTTTAAGTACTGATTTGGGGGTCCATTTCTATGTTTTTAATAGCGATTTTTAGCACAAAAATTAAATAATGAATATTTGAGGTTAACGTTCTTTTTAAAACTAAGAATTGTTAAACATTCTGCCAAATATACAATTTTAGAATACATTTAGATAGAAGAATGTAACAAAAAACAAAATCTCTAATTTTTCTTCTTATTAATTTTTGTTATTTCCTTTTATTTTATGGCCATTCAACGATCTTATGAAAGGTAAATTGAGGTTAGGTCTAATTTCGAGAAGAAAAGTTAGGCAAATTAAAAAAAAAGAACAATAATAAGCCCCTTTTTTAAATCAAATTATATCATACCTAACATGACTAACGATAAGTGAAAAAAAAGTCTTTGCCTTTCACAGAACGACTGAATAAAGATAAAATAAAAGAGACAAAAATCAAATTTTGAATTTATTATATCATTCACATCATTATAATGGTATAAATGTACTGCCATTACGTTAAATTGATTTTTGTATAATTCTTCTAGATGGGGTCAAAATAGTGACTTTGGCAATTAAAAAAAAAAACAGTCATCCAACTGCACTTATTTCATTATAATTGTTCAATTTTGCTATGACAATATAGGATGAATACACATATAGGTGTATGTCTTTAAAAATAACATATGATTACAATTAAATTGAATTAAATAAATTTTTTTATCTTCATTTTAATATCGATTTCATTCATTTTTAATTAATAATATTAATTACATTTTTAGCCATATTGTTGATATAAACAATAATTTATTAAAATATAATTATAAATAAAATTGTTTTAAAATTAACCAAAATAAAATAAACGAAGTAATAACCAATATTTTAATTTTAAACTCTGATGTTTTGACTAAAAACTGAAGAAAAACCAAAGTGGACTAATCTACTTGTAAATACTAATATTCAATTATTTTGCTACAGTTTTCATCATTTTTATTAAATTTTGTATAAAACTTGACATATGTAAACAAATTTCATTAAAAAACACGAATAAACATTTTTACACCTTCCAAAATTAAAAATAAAATTTAAAGTCTCATTTTATGACGTTCGTCAAAAACAAAGTTAGTCCGTTTTTGCCCTCATAGTCTCATATTATCCTTTATAATAGATCCCGCCTATAGAAATACTTTGAAACTATCTGTCGTTCATTTTGTGCAGCAGAATATTGTACATTCCGCATTTTTGGCTCATTCTATTTTCCGATAGGTATCAAATACTCAATCTTTGAACAATGTGATAATCAATCGTCGCCGAAGTGTTTACCAGTCTCTCACTGAGATGTTGGCTGGATAATTTTGTCCATCTCGAGTATTCCCCTATCTTTTACTCCACTCCTCTTCTAACCGACGTACCTTAGTTTATCACTTTTTTTTAAACATTTCCAGACAATTATTCAAAATATTTCATTTCTTACTGACATCTCTGAAACTTGAATATGGATTGAACAAGCACTTGTTTTGCTGGAACGTCTAATAATTTCTATGCTGATTCGAAAGTCCTATCAATTGTTTCATATGGGTCGGAAATAGAGTTCCAACTGTTCTATGATTTATTTAGCGTGTTTTGGATGACTGTGATTAAACGTCACATTAGTTATTATACGGAAACCACGCGTTCCTTCACGCCCTTCTATCGTGAGTTCGAAAAAAATTCCGGTCAAGTAGGCTGTGGAACTATTTGACAGCGAGTCCATATGTCTTTGATATGTTCTACGTAATCTCGAACATTAACAAATAAACTTAACCTCACTTAAATACAATTCTGTTAATAAATGTAAGACATACGGACTCGATGTCAAATAATTCCACAGCCTACTTGACCAGAAATTTTTTTCGAACGCACGGTATAAAGAATATGATATTGTTTCACAGTTTATGACTTTTTTCTCCAATTGGTACTACAAACTACTAACTAATATTAATAATAACTCATAATTAAAAATAACTTTGTCATAGAAATATTTCAATATTTGCTTTGAAATAACGTAAATCGAAGCAATTTTTTTAGGAGAAAATATGAAATTTCATTACATCAATGTAAAAAAAACATTTTACACCCTATATTCTATGTAGTTTTTAGCGATTTTAGAGAATGAATTCTCTGTTATTCTTTTTTTTGTTTTCTTACAATTTGAGCTTTAATAAAAGTTAACGTAGTTAACTATGCTCACAACCGAAGAATAAGGTTTTCAAGTTAAAATTGGCCAATAAATACAGATTTTATATGAATAGTAATTGCTTATCGTAGTCACCCTGTAAATGGTTCTTAAACTTCTTTCAGAAAGACTAAACATGGAAATGGATTGGAGTGCATTAAATTGTTTAGATGATTTAATACAGAAAAGTGTAGAGTCAAAAAACCTGAAGCTTCTTGCCAAACTACTGAATACCAGATTGACATGCTGTGAGAATCAATCGAATAAGCAAAAACTGAAGTATGACGTAGCAACGCCAATTTTAAATATGGAAGATACTGATACCAAATTAGTCATCAATATCCTGGATACTTACTCGAAATTGTGCAACAATTTGGAAAAATTATCGGCAACTATCATTGACAAATTAAATAATTGTAATCTAAGCTTGGATAAGCGATTCCAATTATTCAAAGTCTTATGGATAAATCATCCTCATCCTAAATATATTTTTCAATCAGTTGAATATATTTTGGTTCATGATTTGTTTATACAAAGTTTAAAAATCGATTCAGGAAGTAGAAGCAGTGAAGTTTATGAAATGTTTTTGAAATATTATGAAATTCTACCCGAACTAGAGCGAATTAATTGCATAAATTTACTATACGACTCTGAACCAAATGGCAATTTGACGTTATTGGCAGCAATATTAAATCAGATTAATCTAAAAGAAGAGCTCTTTCTGAACGAACGATCTTGCTTTAATCGCGTGAGCTTTTGGTCTTCGATTGAGGGAGCCATATCTGAACATGACCAAAATTGTTTCACGAAACATGCCAAATATATTCTTAAGAAATATGTTGATTTTGAAATTAATAGAGGAACAAACAGATTTTTTCTATCCAAATGTACTAACGAACATTGGGATGCATTCTTTATATTAATAGATGTCGGAAGAGAGAAACAACTACATTTAGTATGTCCATCACTACATCTATTAAAAAAAATTACCCCGTTGCCGTTTATATGGAGAAAATGTTGCTACAGTATTTATTTACAACATTCAAATGCAACTATTGTTTATAAAGTGGCGATAGAAATATTGAGTCAATCATTTCAAGGACTTGAATTAAATGATATATTTAATCTAGTTTTTCCAGCGATCAATCGAACTACATACAACAATTATTCATTAGAAATGTATGAGAAATTGGAAACATTCTGCCTGGATCTTGACCCTGACGATCATAAACGACTTGTTAAAGAATTTGTAAAGCCCAACTGGAACGTTGCAACTTTCTGTAAAGCTATAAAACATGTTTTTCCCGTAAAGAGAAAAATATACAGAATTTCCAGTGGATTATGTCAAAAAGTTTTCAATTGTGCCAAAAGATTGCCACATATTTTCCTAAGAAACGAATGCTTAAAATATTTAATTCAAGTATTTTGGAATAATCTAGACATGAATAACATTTATACAATTATGGATGCAGTTACATTTGATGATGGATCAAATTTTTCCGAATATTTCGAAAATTTTCAATTTTCTGACGAAATTGTTCAGTTTATTCGAGATCAATTGATTTTAGCATCGACTCATTTTACATCACGTAAAATATTCTTATATTTTGCAGTTTTAATTGCAAAAAATATTGATCTTTGGTCATATTTCCACGGCAGCTTGTACAAGTTAAGTCCCATAGCACAAATCTACGTGTGGTCATCACATGACTGTACTTTATCAGATCACAGAGATGTGGAAAATTTTGTCAAGAATTTTTTCTATCAACAATTGTCATCGTCAAACTCTGAGTCCCTCATGACTATGAAACCATTGATTCATGCTTTTGTGACGGTTACCTCAAAACTAAACAAGACAAATTTATTTTTTGACGCTTTAAAACAATGCGAGAAGTCACGTAGTGAGCATGTGCAACGTTTGGTTGCTTTGAAAGTGCTGTTGCAAGATTCTGATATACAAATGGAAGTTACTGTGGAACCTAATTTGATGATAACTATATTAAAATATGATGAAGTTATTAATATTGCTATAGATAGGCCAGAAATATGTTCGATATGTATAAATGCATTTTTTGAACTACACCGGCAACGGGGATTTTCGCAGGACAATACCAGAAAAGCAGTTGAGCTATTTAAAAGTGCTTTGAATTTTCTGGACAACGAACTGTTGTTGAATATTTACGAGAAAACATTAGACCTACTGAAAATCAGTCAAGATCATAAACGAACGGTTCTGGATTTTATTGAAATTCTCTATCGGCAACTATTTGAAATTAAAAAAGATCGATACTATAAAAATATTGTGAATACCTTTATCCAGATTTATTATACGGAGGACGTAATTACGACTACTGACACGTTTAATGATCTTGTAAATATTTATCAATTGTATCCAGAAAGTAGACATAATTGCATTACGACTATAAGGAAATTACTAAGTAATACAGAAAATATCTGTTGCTATCAAAACTGTGTTAGAGACATTGTGAACATATATCTTCAAGGTGTAATTATCAGCTTAGAAGATAGGTAGTGCAGTGACCTTAGCGAGTTGAACAATAAACTTTTAATTTAATCATTTGCAGAACCGAATTCAGACTATGTCAAGAATTTATTGACATTGAAACAGAGGGCAAAGAAAAAGGAATAAATGCGAAAAAGTATGTCATATTATATGAAAAATTAATTGAATAAATATATGTATATTGTTTACTGGTTTTCAGTCCAAATCAATTAAATGCAACGTCCAGATATTTGGCTTTGGATATACTGGCATCTATAAGTCGAAAACACTTCGACTTAGTTTTTCATTATTTGCAGGAACCATATCAGCAATATTTCAAGAAACGTTACTTTCCAAACTCAAAGGTAAATCGAAATTATTTATTTATTTATTTATTTCAGTTATTTGGGCTCTGGTCATGAATTCCTTCGATTTGAATCGACAGAAATTCTGAAGCATTTCGAGAAGCATTGTCCTTTCAATCACGTTCATATTGAGTCATCTCCAGGAATACAACAAATCGCAAACTCACAGGAACAATGTTAGGAAATGGCGAGAAACCCTCAACTTAATAGCAGAGGAGCAGATTTTGAATGTGATTGATAAAAATTCTAGTTTAACTTTTGAGATCCTCTGCGTTTGCATTTCTCGAGGTGGTCCATTTTTTTCAACAACCACCATGTATTTCAATTTTTTGCAAAGGTTCGAAATGGGACAACTTGTTTTTAGATTTCATAAGACTTTTAGTATTTTCGACAGGATGGTATATCTCTTGCACATCGTGACTATCACCGTTGTAGCTAAAATTTTAAATGACTGGAAACTGTCATGAATCTATAGATTTCTCTATATAAAAGGATTATGTTAACCCATTTAGCCCTAAAGATGCGTTTAGGTACCTTTTTGCAAATACAATGGAACTTGCGAATAACGTTATCGATTTTAATGTCAACTTGGATATAACGTCAAATTTTCCATAACCTACTACCAACTGCTAAAAAAACCGATTCGTGAATAACATCACTCAGCTATAACGACAGCAATCTTTCAGTCCCTGCGATGGAATTATAAGCGAGTTCCACTGTATTTTTTTGTTCAGTTTTTTACTACTGTTGAAAGATTGCATTAATATTTATCAACCGAGAAAACACTAAATTAAGAAAAAATTTATTTATTTTTACTGGATAATAATAATATTATTATCCAGAATAGTATTAGTATTTTAGACATATTATGTCTAAAAAGAAAATCTTAGTAATCATTTGAAATCTTCAGAATTGTGACATAAGGATCATTTTGCTAAGTTAACAATTTGGATTGCCTCTCGAAAATGCTCGAATCATACCATTTTCATTTCTTTAAAATATAAAATTCAGTTGTATATTAAATGCTTCGATATATTTCATAAAAATAGATATTTATATTAATAAATACCTGTTCTCCCCAAAGGTTCGATTTCGAACCTTTTTTTTCTAAAACATTCTGTATGTCCAAATGTTTTTTTTAATTTTTGTCTCAATTGGGTGCATAAAAATTTAGACAATTTAAATACTTTCGTATTAGTTAATTTTTTAATACCTTGGCAGTTAATGGGCTAAAGATAAGATTTATCAAATTAAATGTTCCTTTGTCTTAATTTCTTAGTTCTTGTAAAATTTTGATTCACTGCTTACTGTAGAAAATATTCAGTCTTATAGTCCCTCAGTACATGGCCCTCATATACAGAGTGTTTCCTAATGTCATGTTAAAAATGAAAGCAGAAATTGTTTGACTCATTCTAAGAAAAAAAGTTCCTATTTACATGCATCAACAAACGCACCCTTTTTGAGAAACAGGGTGTTAAAAAAATGTTTTTTTTTCAATTTTTTGATATCCTGTATTTTAAACTAGTTTCCTTGGCTCGGATCCGAGTTATTTGAAAGTTCCATTAAGATTAATAATACAAGTGGTTTAGTTTAATCCTCCCTAGTCAATTGTTGAAAAACAAAGTGAAAAAATATGTTTAAAGTGCCTTTCAATAACAGCACAATATTTCGATATTTATTTGTTTTTTTTTTTGATAATAAGGTAGAGGGAGATGGAAGAGTACTTGTACTACTACCTTATCGTCTTTGAGAATGTTTACTGTAGTCGTGGACAAAATGTCAGGAATAAATTCTGGGATTAATAATTAGAAAAAATGGGTTAACAGTTTATTAACCCGGAAACCGATAAGCGTAACAAAAACTACTCATGTTTTGCAACAAAAAATCATCACTCTAAAGGGTTTTACATTTGTTTTGAACATCCCGTATAAACTATCATTTTTGTTATTCCTTTTTTAGATTCACTATGAAAAATTACGTATTTTGCAAGCCATTTTAATTTTACTATATGAAACAAAAGAATTAAAGAATCCACAGGTTGTTTTGTCATTTGTCCTAGATTGTTTCAACGAGGAAAGAGATCAGAATTGTGTGAGACAAATTTTGAGTTTGATTTTCATTTTCCTATTAAGTAAACAATGTTTAAGTAAGTCATTTCATTTAAAAAAAAATTTTTTTCATAAATTTTTTTCATTTTTAGACGCAAAACTTATAGAAGACATTTTTTTTACATCAAATTTTGTACGATTGATGCCAGTTCTTTATCATTTAATTTCTTCAAAAGAAATAGGAGAAAAAGATGTTATTATCGAAATAATTATTGAAAAATTGATCCCATTCTCAATGGGTGCTCAATTTAAAACCAGAATTTATGCCCAGGTTAGTAGATCGATAATGAATTAACATTAGCATTTGCACCTATATGTTTAATTTGATATACAGGGTATTTGCAAACATGGAGTCTGAAATTGCTGGAGGAATCCCCAATAGATTAAAAAAAGTGTCCCATGTGTATAAAGGTTACTCCTGATATGTAAACTGTTTTTAAAAAAATCGATTATGGAGATGTTCTTTTATTTTCAAATTTACTTTTCTTCTTTTAATTGAAGAAATCTAATATATTTGCGGTCGTTAAGTTTAATACGCAAAAGACCTATAAAGTGGAATGTAAAACTTTTTTTATATCTGTAAGCAGGCTTTTTGCAGTAAAAAATGCAGTTTCTGACTTCGAGGCTGTCAGTGAAGCAATGGTAAATTGGCCTTAAGAGTGTGGGGTTTGGCCATTTAGGCAATATCGTACTAAAAAATCCCGCTTTTCTTGTTGCCTATTGCCACTGTGTCTATAGGTCACTCCGAAACCGCCCAGTAGACTGCATCTGCAGGAAAGCAGCTACACATGAGGAAACTTTTTTAGCCAACGGAATTCTCTCAAAGCAATGTCATCAGTATCAGGCTCCATGTTTGAAATCGTCTTGTAAAATCTTCTATGTCTTTTAGGTGATTCTTCAAAAAGCGCTTGAATGTTTGTGTATATCTAAAATGAAAAACTATGATTTTTTAAAAAAAAGGCATTTCGCAATTTATTTCTGAGAACGAATTGGAAACTATCTTACAAACTGATGCGATCTTCTTACGTTACCTCAATCCATGTCCAGATCTATCCTGGGCCACCGTATTGTACGATATTCCTCGATTGAATCAAGTACAATATTCAGAATGGACTAATTGGAACATAGAAAGTCACACCCTATTACGCAGTACAAAGGAGAATTCCCAATTTTCCAAAGCTACTGATAGGTATTTACGAAAAACTAAACGGAACTGTCCAGAAGATGATGGCTCAGAGTTTGGTTTCGAAATGTCCCACATCCAAAAAAAGAATGTTCCACGAAACAGTGACGATTTCGATTGGAAATACAATGACTTTTTATTGATCGCATCTTTAATTGAGAAACCGCAAAATCTAGGAGGACTTTCGAGGACTTGTGAGATCTTCGGCATAAAAGACGTTGTGTTTCACAATGCAAATATTGTCCAGGACAAAGAGTTTCGTTCGTTGAGTATGTCATCTGAGTTACGTATTAACCCTATTGAAGTGAAAGATACTGATTTATTTGATTATTTGATACAACTGAAGAGAAAATCCTACTGGATTATAGGCGCCGAACAAACCGCCAACAGTGAACATTTGAATCAATTTCAATTTCCAAAGAAAACGGCTTTAGTTTTAGGGTAAGTCAATTTACCTATAGGAATTTATTTCCATAAAACTGGTAAATTTCCAGTAATGAGAAAACTGGCATTCCACCGAGAATCATTCCGTTGTTGGACACGTGCGTCGATATTCCCCAATTTGGAGAAACACGTTCATTGAATGTTCATGTGGCCGGCGCTATTTTTATATGGAAATACTCCGAAAAATGGAAATGTACCCATGAAATTTGAAAAAATCTAAAAATAAATAAAATAAAATGACAAAAAAATGAGCATCAGAAATAGTAGGTGATCCAAATTTGAAACTATTGTAACACAGGAAACTTCCTTGTCTTGACTGGAAAACTGACTTACAGGGTAAATTTAGAGACACGAGTTTAGTTGACAAATAATAACTTAAGACCTTAAATAAGATATTATATATATATATATATATATGTAGATATATAAGGTGTTTTTCAATTTTATTTTGCCATTTTAAAAATTGCCAATACCTTTCTTGCTTGGTTTTTGCGTTAAATAATTCTCACTTATTCTAGCAATAAGAGAAAACCAGTGGCGAGCTTACCTTTTTTGCTTCATATCATTTATAATTTTCCTATAAATCGGTACAACTTTACTTTTTTACTTTTTTTTATTTCAAATGTAAATCATGATTGGCAATGACTTAAAAGAACAAAACACAATTTTAAACCCTTTTTAACTATTATACAGAGAGTTTCTTAAATAGAGAGTTTTTATGTGAATGTTGATTAATATTGAGGGTGTTACTTGTTTCCCAGTTATGTGTATAGGGTTATTCAAATAAAAAAAAGTTTCTAATTTCTGAATTTTTTTTTTATTTCGTAATAAATTAATTTTTAGTTTTTCCATCTAATAAATACGCATTGAAATATAGATATAAAACAAAAGTACGGGCTTCAGAAACTTAAGGGGTTACACCTATGTAAACTGTTGAAAAGGAGGACCATGTTTCTGATTTTATTTTGTTTTACTGAATCATGTTATTATAAAATGGTTTCAATATCTTTATTGGGCATATCAAAGAGAACAAAACAAAATTTTGTTATTAAAAAAAAGGAAAAAATGTGCTTCGGCAGCAGTTTTAAGAAAAGAGGAAATATGATAAGGTAAAGTTCGTTTCATATAAGAATAAAGTACCGAAAACCATAGCAACTAAACATTCGGCCCTGTGATTGGCTTAGAAATATCTGATTTACACCATACAAATATTGGCCATGGTAATCAGAATTCACGCATTATTGCACCTGAACTCAAAGTTTGTTACGATTTTTTCTCCTGTACTTTTCTATTTGACGTTTAAGTAATGACGTAGGTACCACGATTTGACTGATTTTAAGATATGATTTTATTAAACACTTATATGACACTGACTTTAATTTGCGACAAGCAGCACAGAGCTTCGAATTTTTATCTGACCCAAAGCATATTTTTTTTATCTTCTTAACACTAAAATCTAGAGAAATACATAGAATAAAATGAATATTTTTGAAAACGGCTTTTTGTTAATTTAAACAATTCAATGGATGGTGATTACGAATTGAGTAACATCACAACGACATGCTAATATAAAGTATAGTTACTTGGTATGTTATTATTACGAGATATGAGGCGTTCAGCCTAAGGGCCGTATTCATAGTCTCGCTTTGAGCATTCCTTGGCACTCAAGCATTCCTTGAGTGTACATTTGCGATTCATAAACCTTCCTCGCCACATAAGGAAGACTTAAAGCCTATTAATTATGTTGACAGTACGAGTATCAAACTCACCGTAGAGGCCACTAATTCAGGCTAAATGAAGCGCAAAGCTGAAACTGCAGCCAGTCGGATCATGAATTGGATGGGGGTAGCGGATTTAGAACTTGCCCCAGAAAAAAACAGAGATAGTGATGCTGTACAGAGGGAGGAGAACAGCAAACTTAACTATTAACATTGGAAGACAGGCCGTTCCCATTCAGAAGGTGGCCAAATTCTTGGGCGTCATCCACGAGGAAAATCTGTGATATACTGAGCATGTGAAACAAACACAAGTGAAAGCGAAGAACTTGTGTAATTCGCTATGTAGACTAATGCCAAATTGGTCACCATTGGGGTCGGCCAGGAGGAGGGTACTGTCCTCAGTACTCCATTCGGTCATATTATATACTGCTCCAATCTGGGGGGGCATTCTGAACCACAAGAAATATGTAAATATACTTATGGCTACGCAAAGAAAAATGGCGATTAATCTGTAGCGCGTATAGGACGGTCTCCACCGAAACAGTTCAGGCTGTGGCAGGCATAATCCCAATTGACTTACTTGTTAATGAACGAATCGAAATCCATCGGAGAGGAAAGGAACACAAAGCTGAAATTAGAAAGGAAACAATTAGTGAGTGGCAAAGGAGATGGGAAGCTGACTCCGGAAAAGCCCGTTGGACAAAGCGCATTATAAGATCCGTAAGCAAGTGGACGGAAAGAAAGCATGGTGAAGTAGACTATCATACTACAGAAGTACTTACCGGGCACGGGTGTTTTGGAGTGTATCTCCACAAAATCGGAAAAGAAAACTCACCTGGATGCTGGTACTGCACGGAGGAGGAGGACGACGTCCCACATACTGTTTTTGAATGTCCTAGGTTGAGCGGAATGAGGC
>JABRWK010000203.1:69266-101303 GCA_013372445.1 Hypothenemus hampei | reverse complement strand
CGTACAGAGTGTTCAATAAACGTTTACATAAATTTAACTCACGATTAAGGACATCATTTCCAAGAGAAAAGTTCCTTATAACATGTATCGAAAACCTAATAGTTTTTGTAAAAAAAAATTTTCAATTTTTTAATTTTTAACTTTTTGAGGCTCTTTTTCTCAAAAAGGAATCGATAAATTCAAAATTTAATTAGAACCCTAGATGCAGTTTTGAAATACCTTTAAAATGATGTGCCACTCGATCTCCCATGCCATTTAAGATTCTCGAGGGGGTTGCTACCCCGTTAAGGAGGCTGAACCTATAACCCTCAATTTACGGTCAAAAGATCTCCCCCTCGATATCTCAATTGACCTGTTTTTGGATTTTTTTCAAAACATCATATTAAACGAAATATTCAGGTGGAAAGTTTTATATGGGACACCCTGTATGTATAACAAATGTTTTATTACTTTTAAGGAACTGGAAAAACCCTTCTGGCTCGTGCAGTAGCCCATCATACCGAATGTACTTTTATTCGAGTTTCCGGATCTGAGTTGGTCCAAAAATTCATTGGAGAAGGTTCGAGAATGGTTCGAGAATTATTTGTTATGGCTCGCGAACATGCCCCATCTATTATATTTATGGACGAAATTGATTCAATTGGATCATCTCGTATCGAATCAGGTAATTTTGTGTGTATGTATGTATCTGTGTATACGTTTGACCGTAAAACATACAAACGGTTGCAGTCACTCCACACCCCTTAAAGCATTAAAGGACCCTATAGATAATTGCTTGTTTGATAAACTTAGGTTGCGCCTATCTAATGTTTTATTTTCATCTAAATCGTTATTTCAACATAAAACTGACAAGGTGATCTTATACAGACTGCCTTAAGACATTGCATGATCGTGTGTGTATGCATGGCCTAGAGTGTGCCAAACTGGAGTTGGTCCTCCATACAGGGCAACATAAAATAACTTGAACAAGTTTTTTACATAGTTTTATTTTTAGTTGTTTAGAAATGCAATAAAAATTAAAACAAACTTCAACAACACATCATATTTATTTTATAAATTCTAAACCAACATCATTTTACCGTCAGGAGGGGTTTCATTCGCCCAAGATGGGGGAAAATATACAGTGAGAACGTAAAGGTTGGAATAAATTCATTTACAATTCAGTTGTTTTTTGAAATATCGCTCTGACTCATCGATTTTTACTTTGAATGCGATTTTTTTGATGGTACATTTATCTAAGTATACGGAGTGGCCCAAAAAAATTAGAGTAAAAGCGCTAAATGTGGAATAGGTTCCTAAAGTAGAATATTGGTATTTTGAAAAAGTTCTGAGCGATATCCGTACTACAATAACGATATTAGATGCGATTTGGCCTTAAAAGTCATTCCTGTAAAAATGGCTTTGCTAAAACTTCACATAGGCTAAAAATTTGTGATTTGCCTCAGACATATATTTCAATATTTTCAGGTGAGGACGAAGTTTTAATTTCAGGTATATTTCAAAATCCGAATCATGTTTCCTTTTGGTTGGACATTTAAGACGGTTCATATCTAACAACCCTTTGCTCGATTTTCCATGATTTTGTTTCATTAAGAAAGTGTGCATCAGGGATGTCAAAAGCGAACATATTCCTTATATGAAATATTAAATTTTACTTTGAACTTTCTTTATACTTTAATTGGAATTTTTCTTATTTGGTTAATTTTTTTGTTGTATTGACTATCTTTATTTTCTATTAATAATAAGTTTTTGGTTTATATAAAATTGTTTTCTTCACATTTCTTAAAAAGGAGTATATTCCACATTATGCTGCTATTTCACATTAGGACACAATTTCCCATTTTGAACAAAAGGAATTCTAAAACGTATGAAAAGAGCAATATTATTAGGTAAAGAACTTAGACACAGAACTATACACCTTCTTGCTGTAAAATTTGCAGGATTTTCATTTTATTTTTGAATTCTACTTTAAGTCTTGGGTATATTTCATATAACATGTATTATATCTAACTTCAATAGTTATCGAGAAATTTACGATTGAAATAATTTCAATCGTAATTTTCAATATTTAGAATTTGAAGCAGAATCCAAAAATGAATTAAAAAATACGTATTGCCATTTGAAAAAAAGAAGTTGATATTCGCACCTGGTTTTTGAGCTACCCTGTATACATGAATCTTTATTAAAAATGTTTCCCTTTTCCTAATGTGTTTCGGAATTTTTTTATTATCCCTTTTGGAGAAATAAGGCTTGTTACCGTTTCATTGGGACACACTGTATGCCAAACGTAAACTATTAACTTTATTCATATGTAATTCAATCGTAAATTTCTCGGTAACTGTTGAAGTTAGGTGGACATGATATATAAAATAAAAGACGATGGGTCGGAGCGATTTTTCATAAAACAAACCCTTGAATTTTAAATGAATTTATTCCACCCTTACGTTCTCACTGTATAAATCTAAAAACACTGTAACGACCAGACTAGATTCAATCAAAAATTTTAAATATTTTTACATTAAAAAAATGTCACATGTATATTATTTTGTGTTTGTTTCTAGGATCGGGCGGTGATTCGGAAGTACAGAGAACTATGTTGGAATTGTTAAATCAACTAGATGGATTCGAAGCGACGAAAAATATTAAAGTGATTATGGCAACGAACCGAATCGATATTTTAGATCCAGCATTATTGAGACCTGGCCGAATCGATAGAAAAATCGAATTCCCACCTCCAAATGAGGAAGCGCGATTGGATATTTTGAAGATCCATTCAAGAAAGATGAACTTAACTAGAGGCATTAATTTAAGGAAAATAGCTGAACTGATGCCTGGAGCTAGTGGAGCTGAAGTCAAAGTAAATTATACAGTGTGTCTCTAAATAGTCTGTGCAAAATTCTACCAGATTCCTGAGGCGAAAATATGACGATTTAACCCAAGTTACTTTTTAGTTTAAAAGTTGATACTAACGGAGCTACAGGGTGTCAAAGTTGAAAAAATAAATTACATTTTCTTTATTATCTTTCGATGACCTCAACCAAATTTAGTAAAATTTTGTATATTGGCATTTCTTGGGATGACAAATTCGAATTTGTCAGCGATTTAGGTATATCTCCTAGAGGGTGCCACCAGTGACACTTTTAAGCTATTAAACCGCTATAACATTTTTATGGCACCCTGTATGTCAGTTGGGACTAGAAAAACGTTTGCCCTGTCTTTTCTAGTTAAAAAAGATATACCTTATTGAAGTCGCTAAAAGCAACGGTTTTCAATGAAACCGCATCTAAAACTCAAGCAAATTATCACAGTGAAATGAGAGCTATTTTGAGTCTAAAAAAATGTTGTTTTGTTTTTGCATTGCAAACAATTTTGACATAAAATTAATAGTTTTTAATCTTTCAAGATTTTTGCAGATAAAAAACAAAATAAGTCAGAAGAGTTATTCTGGCCTACTGAAAATTTGCATGCATCATCAGCATTACATGCGCTTTTATCGGAAACCGTTGTTTCTAGCAAGTCAGGTCATCGAAAGATAATAAAGAAAATGTAATTTATTTTTTCAACTTTGAAACCCTGTAGTTCCGTATTTTTTATCACAATTTAACCCAACTTAACTTAGTTAAAGGTAAGTTGGGTTAAATTGTCATATTTTCATCTCAGGAATCTGTGGTAGAATTTTGTACAGGCCATTTAGAGATACCCTGCATAAGGTGTTTCACAATTTATCTGACAAATTTTAACACAGTATACATAACTTTTCGAAATTGAGAAAAAATAATTGATAGGAAGATGGGCAGATAAATGCTCAGATTCTGACCTACAGGGTGTGAACGTTTTCAAAAACAAAAATTGTTTAAGCATTTTTTTCTATAAGCAACTATAATACGTCACTTAACCAGTCATAGACTGTGCTAAAAATTGCACTTCATGTTTGTTTACTTATACATATACAACTATAAAGACTGTTGCTAAGGCGTTACAGTCATATAAAGCGTTCTTTATGTGCTTGAATGTTCAGAGCCATTTTGATATTATTTCAATGTTTATTAGTGCTGAACAAAACATATTTTGGTAATTATGCAGTTAGGAGATGTGCGATTTTCAAGCGGTTTTCAATTTTAATGAATAGTAGGCGTCCTAAATAGTAGTTTAAAAAAAAATGCGGATTATTCAACTTTTAAAATTTTTTTTTTTTTTAATTTGAACATTTTGTGCCATTTTTGAAGCTAAATTTGACATTTTCAATAGGTTAAGTGTCTTTCGGGACCCGTGGAGTGAATTGGGGTGCTGAGTGGGGTAAACAACCGACACGACACAGACACGACGCCGACACGACATCAAAGGTTAACTTCGCATGAGCAAATGTAACCAGAATGACTCTCGCACGAGGCTGGACGCCTCTTTGCGAGCCCGGCCTTCGGCTGTCTAACCTTTCATCATGCTCGGCTCGCTGCCGTTCGCCTCGCCAATGTGTTTGCTGGCATTCGCATATTGTATATTATCACATAATGGATACTATGCGAATGCCAGCAAACACACTGGCGAGGCGAGCTGCAGCGAGCCGAGCATGATGAAAGGTTAGACGGCCGAAGGCCGGGCTCGCAAAGAGGCGTTCAGCCTCGTGCGAAAGTCATTCTGATTACATTTGCTCATGCGAAGTTAATCTTGGCTGTCGTGTCGGTTGTTTACCCCACCCAACACCCCAATTCACTCCACGATCCCGTATGACAGTTAATTAGTGAAAAAAGGAGTAAAATCGTAGAAACGACGCGTCGTGTCGGTGTCGTGTCGGTTGTTTACCCCACCCAGCACTCCAATTCACTCCACGGGTCCCGAAAGACACTTAAGTATTGAAGAAAATGATCAAAATTAATATTAAAACACGATCAGGGAAGTGAGTTTTTTAAAAATATTTTTTTTAATTTCCAAATAATTTATGGATAATCCGCATTTTTTTTAAACTACTATTTAGGACGCCTACTATTCATTAAAATTGGAAACCGCTTGAAAATCGCACATCTCCTAACTGCACAATCACCCATATTTTAATACTGACAGACGTCAGACAATAATTTATTCATAAACAAATATTTTCATTAAACGGAAATTGAATTTTTATATTGTCATATTGTAAAGTCATGAAGTTAAAAAAATGAAGTAAATTGAAATGGAAAAAGATATAATTAATTGTACAAGTCCAGAAATTTTAAGTGAAGCACAGGATGCCATTTTAAACTTATTACTACAAAATTCGAACATAATTTTTCTTTAAAATTCCCCCTGTAAAAAAAAATTATACATACAGGTGTTTCAGCTCGATGGGACATTAGAAGTATCTGGAGAACCGTGAGCTATAAAAATCTGAAAAAATTCACATAAATCTTTATCGACCTGATCTATCTTTGGAAAATATTTTCAACTTTGTGGCACTTCCGGTTATACTGGAAGTAGCTATCAACTTCCTTATTTTAAATGGAATTTTAATGGTTAGGGCACAGCATCGATATCCGTGGAAGTCTGCCTCTGTCAAATTTTTCGAATTTTCTGGAATAATTCGGAAACGGTAAATTTTAGAGATAGGTCGCCTTACATAAGAATTACAACTAGAATCTGACGAGGAATCCAAAAATGCCATTAAAAATGGGGGGTTCCATTTAAAATAAGGAGGTTACAACTACTTCCGGTTTAACCGGAAGTGCCACAAAGTTGAAAATATTTTCCAAAGATAGATCAGGGTTCCTAAATTAATCAATGATAGAGAGGGAGGGAGTGATTATATCAGTTGCAATGCATGAAATTTAATGTTTTGTCTATTTTCTCTTAATTAACTGAGATTGAGCAATACTAAGCCAGGCTTCAATTTGATAGGAAATGCTGTATATTAATTTGAATAATTTGATTTTAAGGGAGTGTGTACTGAAGCTGGTATGTACGCCTTGAGAGAACGACGTGTCCATGTCACCCAGGAAGATTTTGAAATGGCTGTTGCGAAGGTAATGCAAAAGGACTCAGAGAAGAACATGTCTATTAAAAAATTATGGAAATAATTATTTCATTTTTTTGATAATAACCGTGAGGATTGTATAATGTGTACTCGTATTGTTTGCTTTTTTTTAAATTTTTTTTTGTTCAGCAATTGTGAGCTATTTTCAATATTTTTCTTTCGAATAAATTGAATTTCTTATTTCAATTTAGTTTTAATAAAGAAATGGAAAAAGAAGAAAGAATTTTTTTTTGTTTTTTTATGAACTTGTATAGGGTCTTCGGTAGTTTGATGCACAAAATGTTTAGAATATCAAAAAAATTATTTATAACACTGTATACGGGCTACTTCGGGTATGAATGTAATTATGAAAATTTAGAATAAGTTAGAGCTTATCGAGTTTTACAATGACATATTTGAGAAAATTCTGAATATTAACTTATTGTTAGTTAAATAATGTTTGAACTTAGAATCACACCCAAAACTCAAATCGGACTAAATTGATGATGGCTACTACGATTTGTCAGATTGCTAATCGTAATTTCAACAAAAAATTTAAAAGGAGGAAAACATTGTAATGAGGATAGAATATTTATTTAAATATCACTTTTAGTAGTCATTTATTTTTTATTTTGTTGTTGCCTAATGGCAATATGGCATGTAAACTGTGAATTTGTTTGTGTATATATTATTTATTATTATTTACTTTTTCGGTTTTTTTGTATTTTTAATTATCTGCCATTTCTCTGGTCAGCATTCTATATTAGGAATACCTTTTTTAGTAAAAATAAATGCACCATAAATCAGCTTAATCCAAAACGTGCATTATACAGGGTGTTTCTTAATAAGTGTCCGATAATCCACAGGGTGATTATTCAGGTCATTTTAAGAAAGAAAGTTCATATTAACATGGGTCCGCAAACGCACCGTTTCCGAGATACAGGGTGTCAAAGTTTAAGAAAAAGGACATTTCTTTATTTTTTAACTTACAAACGGCTTAAGATTTTTTAACCAAATTTCGTATATGAGTTTAGCATATCGGTAGGCTTAATTCAAAAAATTACCAACTTTCAGCATTCACCAGAGGCAGAGGTACGATTGTCCTTTTTTTCATTCAAAATTGTAATAAAATGTAACACCCATATCTCCGCCATTGGTGAACCGGTTAAAGCTGGTAATTTTTTGAATTAAGCCTACCGATATGCTAAACTCATATACGAAATTTGGTTAAAAAATCTTAAGCCGTTTGTAAGTTAAAAAATAAAGAAATGTCCTTTTTCTTAAACTTTGACACCCTGTATCTCGGAAACGGTGCGTTTGCGGACCCATGTTAATATGAACTTTCTTTCTTAAAATGACCTGAATAATCACCCTGTGGATTATCGGACACTTATTAAGAAACACCCTGTATACAACATAGCAGAAAAAATATGACTATTTCAAGTATAGCACACGTGGCGCCCTAAGTAAAAAAATAACTTAGACAATATTTATGTATTGCTTCATAAAACTAATCCATGTATATTAAAAATATCCGTCCAACTATTACAATTACAGAACTCCAAAGTTAAGCCGTTTAGGAGCTTTGTTAGTTTGTAAACAGGTATGTTAGGATTCATACCTCAAAGTAACTGCTTAATTTTAAGTTTTAATAACTTAGCTAATGGACACTAGTTTCCTTTAAAGATCTGCATTAAGCTGCCGGACACCCCGTCTACATATGTAATTATTGTATGTCTTAAATACTTAGTTTTAGTTGTTTGCAACTGTCTAATTCCCTTTATTAAGCACATAATCTTATTATACTACAGCTGAAATAACACACAATCATTAGTTATTATGTTATAATAAACGACGCCTAAGGAGTTTTAATAAAAAAATTGATAAATATCAACAATTTTATAAATTTAAAGTGACTTTATCAAAGCCTTTACTTGAATAATCTGCTGGTTTGGTCCTATCTGACACTTTCGGATATTCAGGATCACCTGGATAGCAAGCTGGCCGACTAGCCTTGACGGTCCATCCAGTTTTTCGGTCCCATTCATTCGAATGATACTTAAAATTGTAATACGTAGCATAAATAGCCATAATAGCAAAGCTGGATTTAGCTATAACATGTCTAGTAAATTTTGCACTCATAAGTCCCATAGATGGAGTTAATTTCTTTTCGAGTTGATCAAGGGGCCAACGATAGAAACGACGAATTGGATTCGTTGTCGCCTTGTAGATTTCCGGCACTACTCTGGGTTCGTTTGGGGCTAAATGTTGATCTTTGAGCCATTGTTTACGGTAGGCCCGTTCCGCTTCGGTCATTCCCAATAATCGTTCTCGTTCCAAATCGAATCGACCAGCAATGGCCATTGGTTTAACACCCCCTGTTTGCGATTCTAGGCCCATTTTTCTATTTTGGTAATTAACAAATTGAATCAAAAAAATTACGTAAACTTTAAAATTTTTGACATCTGAAAGTAGGGTTATGTTCGAAGAATAGATTCTTCTTTTTTTAAAACTTCATGCAATTTTTGGCGATCTATATGATTTTGTTTGGTTCCTTTTCACTCTTTTTTACTAAATATTGTATTAATAGTCGTACCTCAAATATTTCTCCACACTTACACTTCTAGGGTATTCGAGAATTTCATGAAGGCTACCCTAAATCTTCTGTAAAGGAGCGACTATTAATGCGACTCTTAATCCTCTAGTGATAATGTGTGGCGTTATGCATATACATAATATGCATATTATGTGTAAAAGTATATGTCGTCGAACTGAGAGACTGCACGTTCACACCGAAAGGTTAAGGTAAGGTACTCGACTAGGACACTCTTAATTGTTTCATCGAAAAAACTTAACCTTCCGAAATCTGTAACTGTCGTACATAGTTACCAAGTCAATTTCAAAATCCTAGAGATTTCCGATTAAACTCCCCTTATTTATTGTTATATATTAAATTTAATTCTCAACTGGAAGTTTTACAACTATACGAACTTTATAGACTTACCAATTATGCGATATTTAAAAAATTGTCAAGCTAACCTATTGGTTAAAAAGATATTATATTTTTAACTTTATAAGGTGGCTGACATCAAAAATCGATTGTTGGTGACATATTTACGGAGTTTCGTTGAACGAAGCATATTTATGTTTTTATAAAATAATATCGTATACCTCTTCTGTTTAATCCCGATTATGAGGAGATGGGCCAGCACAATTTGATTGGAACATATGATTGATATACAGGGCTGTCCCTATCAGTACAAACGTACTGAATCCGATACAATTGAGAAAAAATCAGTATATCAGTACGATTAGGTGAAAAATCTGTACAATTTGAAAATGTCACAAAAGTTCATTTTGATATACCTATTTATATTTAGGTTATTAACTACTTTATAGGTTTTGAAAGTTATTAAATGTATTATTATACATGTGAAAAAAACAATAATTTCCATTTTCATTGACTTCAGTACGTTTGACAATAAAATTAGTACATTTTTTTTACTAAAATCAGTACGAAAAAATTTTGCCCAGAACAACCACTGATGATATATATATCACAGAGTAATAATCATACAGAGGCATTACTGAAACTTCAACCGTCAAACGAAGTGGGATTTAATGTCATTCTTTGATTTTCCCACATGCTCATTTGTGGGAAAATCAAAGAATGACATTAAATCCCACTTCGTTTGACGGTTGAAGTTTCAGTAATGCCTCTGTATGATTATTGCTCTGTGTATATATCATATATGAGCCGTTGAAAGTCAGAGTGGTATAAGTCAAAAAATTAAGTTTTGATATAAATGGACGTAAAGTTGTCAACTCAACGGGAAACTCATTAGATTTATAAAATATTAGCCATGTCTATAGCTAAAATACCTAAACATTATTCGGTTCTTACCGGTTATCGGGCCGCCAAAAAAAAAAATTTTTTTTTCAAAAATTATTTTTGATTTTTTTGACTGTTGGCGTTAGATAAAACTAATAATTGGATAAAATTAAAAAAAATAAAACTGTGGGTGTTTGTTTTGGTTAAAATACCCGCAAGTGTTAAGTTTGTTTTTGTGGCATCTGCAACCAAGGTTAAGATGCCATTGTCTCGTCTTCTGTTGCTTAAAATGACAATAGCTGTCAGGATTGTAAAAACGGGTGTTTAAGGAAAAAAAAGGTGATTTTAGAGTGAAGAGACTAGTTTCTAACAAACAACAAACAAAATAACGATAAAAAAATACAACTAAACGGGGGGGAAATACAGAGATATCTTGCAAAATGGTTGTGAAAGGAGTGTGAACCATAGACTTATAAAATATATATGTAGTTGGTTGAAAGTATGTTTTAATGTTGAATTTTAAAATTTTATTTCAATTTTAGTACTGTTTTGTAAAAAGATAAAGTAAAACAATCAAAACAACCAAAAAAAAATTTTTTTTTTTTGGCGGCCCGATAACCGGTAAGAACCCATTATTCTTGAAATTTGGTCACGACATAGATTCCTTCATCCCAAATTTGAATCTGTTGTTATCTCAAATTTTCAATTTTTTGACTTATACCACTCTGGCTTTCAACGGCTCATATATATACATATATATACTATAGTCTATTGTATACATGGAGTTCGCAGTGTTGATAGGTGTGACCCTTTTTAAATCATAAAATATTGCCAAAATTAAGAATTTATGGAAGGAAAAATAAGGAAGACGGCGTTTTTTTACTCGTCGATTTTCATTTTCTAATGAATGATTTAGGCAAATTTATTATGACAGCAAAGTCCTATGTCAATGTCAAATAAATTCCCGCTATTCCTATATTACCTCTAAACAATGTTGCCAAGTGTAGTGAAATTGCCCGAATGTCTAGCACTTTTAACTTGAATGCCGTTTTTGATTCTAGAGCAAAAATATGGTGTTTTATTTGGTTGCATTGGTTTCCAAGAGAGAAAAATTCAGGATTTTCGATATGTCGGCAAATATGAAACTATTTCGAGCATAATAACAATTTATAATGTAACATTTCGTTCTCCCTTTCCATTTTTTTGAATTTCATTCAAATTAGCTGCCGATGTGTATACAGAATAATTGGGTCATTTTCACTATTGGACTGATGAAATTTTTACACTTATAAAGCTGGCAACCCTGCCGTTCTTACGGAATTCCCAGTACACATTTTTATATTTCCTCAATTATTTGTACATTTGTGAATTAGCTGATAATCAAGTTTCCTATTATCTATTTACCGAGAGACTTAACCTACGGGATTTATACGAAATTTGAAGAAGATGAAAGAAAAAAGCCGTCTTCTTTCCTCAACCGATAGTACTATGTTAACAGAGGAATCGGGAGACGAAGGGGTAGGTAAATTATCTTTAGGTGTGTGTTATAAATGTTCATATCTCAAGGTAGTACCATCGAGTCATTTAAATTGTATGATTCAAGTGTATAAATCATATAGGTAGTTCAGTAAAATCGTTGTTAACAAGACGAAGAGGAGCTCTCTTCCAACAATGATCGATTTTGATTTTAAACTGTCTTTGTAAGTACACAGGCTGTATTTGAAACATGGGGAACGATGTTGTTGCAGTTTATTACAAGGGTTGAGTAGATAGGAATATACTAACAGAGGATAGCTGGAGTGGAAATGATCAAGATTCAATGAATGATCCACGATGTCGTTGGACCCCTGAATAATTTAAGTTATAATAATAAAAAAATAAAAAGTTAAAATTAAGATTGAAACATGCGCAAAAATGTGAATTTTCCGAATGATAAATACAAAATTTCACGTTGCATAAAAAATATCAAGATTGCCTGTATTTCTTTTGTTTCAAACATAACTGGTCTTTAAGTATTATTTTTAGAGTTTATGAAAAGCTATTGGAAGGCTATCTTTCTTTTTAGAAAAAGTTCTAGCAACCTGTGAAATAAACCCTGTTCAGTCCTCGCTGGAACACTCTGTACATGTTATAGCATTAAATAAAATCTATTGTAAGCTAAATATTGAGTAATTTTATTTTGTTTTAGGATGACACCTCGAGCATTGGGAGCAATTCAACAACGGATACTACCTCACGCAGTGCCACGCCTACAAATAGAACCAGAAAACGACGATCGGCGAAAAGAAAGTCAAATAATTCTCAAAAAGTCCTGAAACCTATCTACAAGTACACCTGCAGTATTAAAGAGGATCACGGTCAACCGCTATTTGGGGCCCAATTCAATCATCATTTGAAAGAGGGACAACCAACAATATTTGCAGCAGTCGGCAGTAATCGGGTGACAATTTACGAATGTCCTGAGGGCGAGGGTATAAAACTGTTGCAATGTTATGCCGATCCAGATTTAGATGAAAATTTTTATACATGTGCCTGGTCGTATGAAGAGGATTTGGGCAAGCCACTTTTGGCATGTGCAGGAGCCAGGGGTGTGGTAAGAATATTAAATCCTTCGACCATGAGCTGCACAAAACACTATATCGGACATGGACATGCTGTCAATGAATTGAAATTTCATCCCAAGGATCCGAATTTGTTATTGTCCATATCGAAAGATCACTCCTTAAGGTTATTAATACGTTTTAAATAATTTTTTTCATATATGGATATACAGGGTGTCCCGTAGGTTAACGATAATCCTTGGAAGGTGCATAGGCGAGCTCAAAATAAGTCGATTTAACCAAACTTGCATTAATCCAAAAGTTGATAATAACCGAGATACAGGGTGTCAAAGTTTAAGGAAAAGAACATTTCTTTATTTTTTAGCTTCCAAACGGCTTAAGATTTTTTAACCAAATTTGGTATATGAGTTTAGCATATTAGTAGGATTAATCCAAAAAATTACCAGCTTTAGCCATTTACCAGAGCCGGAGATGTGGATATCATATATTATTACATTTGTATTAAAAAAAAGGAAAAAAAGGACAGCTATATCTCCGCCACTGGTAAATGGCTAAAGCTGGTAATTTTTTGGATTAATCCTACTAATATGCTAAACTCATATACCAAATTTGGTTAAAAAATCTTAAGCCGTTTGGAAGCTAAAAAATAAAGAAATGTTCTTTTCCTTAAACTTTGACACCCTGTATCTCGGTTATTATCAACTTTTGGACTAAGAGAAATTTCATTAAATCGATCTATTTTGAGCTGGCCTATCCACCCTCCAAGGATTATCGTTGACTTACGGGACACCCTGTACATAGTATATTAATGTATACAAGGTATTTTTATAGAAGTGTGAAATATTTTCGGGGGTTATCTGAAGTTTTTTTGTGAAAAAAGTTTATATAAACATATGTATATAAATATAGATCTGAAAATCTGAAATCTTCTAAGAACCTTCTGTATAGCTTGAAAATAGATATTTTTAATTTTCAAACAGAATATTTCAAAAACGAAAAGATGTAGACAGCTGCGGTTTACGCTAATCGATTTGGTATAAAAAACTCTCCTAGGGAACAGTGTCATCGAAATTACAACTGTAACAGGTTTCTAGATTTTCTAATAGCCTTCTGTATAGCTTAAATATAGGTATATATTTTGAAATTTCAGATAATATTTCGAAAACGAAAAAAGGTTTTCAGATTGTTTCTAAGATACAGGGTGTTTTATTTTAATTTTTATTAGTATTTCTAAAACGTTTTGAGATAAGGACATAAAATTTGGAAGATATTATGATAGAATGAATGTGCAGTTTCTAGAGAAGACTTACACCAGTGACGTCTATGCGGTTGAATAATGACATTTTTTTTTATAACAGAAAGGTATGCCATTGACTTTTTAATATATTTTTTTATTATTTCTTCAATTGTTAGTAAAAAAACCTTTTATTATTTTGTCCTTAAAGTGGACATTTTTTAAATAAACTATTTTTTTATAGGTACAGGAATTAAAAATATTATTTTTTAACTTGAAAATGAATATTTATACAACAAAATACTAAGAGATCTTTGTTATTAACAATCCATAGAGTATTAAAAAATATTTATATTAAAAAATTCAGTGGGGTACCATTTTCTCCATTAAAAATATTATGTACCATAGCCGCATGAATATCACTAGTATAAGTAGTAGAAATGTTCCGTCTACACTAGAAAATGTTCATGTATTCAACCATATCGTGTCCAAATTTTGGTTCAATAGGGCAAGAATACCTAAATTTTCTAGAGAATAATTTGTAAAACCAATTAGAAGATCTTCAATTTAACCTACGGCAGAATACATATTGTTATTATGATAGAGCCTTTCCGCACTACAGTTTACAAGAAAGAAATTTTTTAAATAACAATTATCCAAACCAATGGATTGGTTGAGATGGTTCACATATTTAGTGCGTTAGGTCGTTGGACCTTAATCCTCTGGATTATTATCTTTGAAGGTAATTAAATCTTTAGTATATGCAACTAAAGTAGACACTAGAAGATTAATTACTTTACGGTATAACAAATGCAGTTAGAAATGATAAGAAACAAATCAGCATCTATTTACAGAGCGACTAAGGCTATTCATTGGGCAGCTAACTTATATTTAGAAGCAAATGGTGGTATTTTTGAATGCTACTAGTGAATGTGCGTTTTTAATAATTTAATAAAATTAATAAAAATGTGGAACTCATCCCTCGTATTTCTGTAATGATTGGGAATAGGACTCATGTTTATAGAAAGTTTACCTAATATCATTATTTTGGATCCCTGAGTACGTACTTAAAATAGTGATACATCATAAAATACCCTGTATACATATGTATATATATACAGTGTACATTTAAAAGCGGGACACCCCTTTAAAATCTTTATTTACAGTGTGATTGTGATCATTTTTTTTTATTTACAGGATATATGTGTCGTGGTCATATGAGTCCTATATATGTCATATATATGTGTCGTAATTCGTTATTTCGTGAAAAGCCCAGGCACTTCTATGTATCTGGTGCCCAATTTCCTTTGTCTAATTTTTTTTTGTGAAACCAAGTCAAATCTTACCTTACTTAGCTAACAATGAAGGGTAAGGTGTAGTAAAGATTGACATAAAATTTCTAGATTTTTCATGAAAATTTCCTCAAATAACGGATTTCATCAAGTTACGACGACATACACATGTGTATAATGCTGAACGCAACAGAACTGTCTCTTAGCTCTGTACTAACCCAAAATGTTTAACTTTATGCCCGTACTTAACGTATTAATAAAAAAGTTGGAAAACAATTAGGTAAATTTTAAATTTAAAGCATAGGTCATTTGAAAAAAGATTTTCATCCGATATATAAATTGCATAATATAAGAAAATTTAAATTAAAATGACCTTAAATGAAACAATCCTTCATTAGAGGAACATATATAAACACTATAATTGATTTTATATGCTTTAATATTACAAATCACAAATAAATCGACGGTTAAATTGCAAAACCACGTAACTCAAGTTTTCAAAATTTTATAGGAGAGGTTAAAAACATCTTTCAAAATTTATCCAGGAATGAATAATTGAAAATGGAAAAAAAAATACATTGATGCTTTAAATCAGGTTCCCTAACTAATGAAAGGTTACTTCATTTAAGGGGATAAAATACCAAAGTCCCCTCCCACACAGAAAAGAAGTCTCGACTCCTATACATGCGATTTCAATGCTTTTTTGTTTTTTTTAAGGCATCTAGGGGAAAAGGTAGACTGATTTTCTTACAGAATTTTTAATATAAAGCATTGTTAGATGACTGATCTAAAAAAAAATTACAAATTTTTCCAGGCGCCTAAAAATGATTCTGTTCTAAATTTGAAAAAAACGATCCGCCAGTTGAAAAGTGAGAATGTGCTGAACAAAACAAAGAAAGCATTAAAATCGCATGCATAGGAGCCAAGAAAAACGGCTGCAAACAAATCTATTCTCTGTGGAAGGAAGCTTAGGTACCTCGTCCCTTTTAGATAATTTTAGTTAAAATTTTTTGTTATGCAATGTACATACCGAATGAAAGTCTTTTCTGGAGCAACATATTTATACTTCAAATTTAAAATTTCATTGTTCTGTAACTTTTTTATTATTTTTTATAAATTCTTTAGCTAAATTTACAATCATTTTGAATTATTTCAAAGAGAATACGGAAATCAAACATAAAAAAAATCTTTAAAGCATTTTTTTAAATTTTGCTCGTAAAAGAAAGCAAAACAGGTCTTGTAATTTAACTGAGCATGATACGAATATGTCCCAGGATAGGGTTTGACATGTTTTGCAACTAAAAAAAAATTAAAATTGAATTGCAAATAAAAATTTTACAGGGACGTTCTGTTTCTAACAATAAGGTTATATATAAAAGAACTAATTAAATTGTTTCAGATTATGGAACATTAAAACGGATGTGTGTATTGCAATTTTTGGGGGAGTGGAAGGTCATCGAGATGAAGTCTTAAGTGCGGTAAGTCTACTGGTTTTAAAATTAAGAAATAAATACTAATCAAAATTTATTAGTAATTTGTACATATATTTATTGTATATTTAATATTCAATGTACAAGAAAATGAGATAAATATGGATACAGGGTGTCCCAACTGCCATCGCTGCTGTCTCTTAAACGGCGAGAGTTACAAGGAGTCGGTGGTTAGAATTGAACAAAATCATTGTCCAACTGTTATCGCTTCAATCAAACCAAAAGAAAGAAAAAAAATTAACTATTTTTTTCTTATTTTTCGAAATAAATATCGAGGAAAATTAAAACATATTATATATAAAAGTTTTACCATCGTTTTTTCGAGCTTTTAACTTATGACTTAATGGCAATTTTTGAGACAATGACACAACAACGTAATTTTTGTTAAATATTGGGATTTGGATAATTTTTGTGATATTACGAAAATCTCTTTCAATGAAAACATGATAACATTTTGTTCAACAGAAGGCAACATCAGGTTTTTTTTTATATTCCTCAACATTTGGGATGTTTTTTTTTGACCAGAAATTAGATTTTTTCAAACAAGATCCTTTTTATTTCGTGGCTCTTGTAGTTTGATAAACTTTATTTTTCATGTAACCTCTCCATATGGAGAAGTCCATAGAGGTTAAATTAGAAGACAGTGCTAGCCAGTTTATAGGGCTCAGATTAACTCTAATCTCTAATTTAACCATAAATCCTTAGTACGCGCCGTTTAGGAGACAGCATTGGTTAACCATGATATTTGCGATATTTTGTATAGGCTGTTCTGGATAAAAATGCATTCTATAGGACTCTCGTAAATCATAAGGTTAAATTAAAATTATTTATTATATCGATACTTGAAAGGAAAATGGTTATAAGCCACATTTTGGGAGAATTTGACTTATGTTTATTTTAATTGCTATTTTTTTAATTTTTTAGTACGTAATTTACTTCTCTGCGACAAATTGTTAAAAATCTGACAAATTGTAATAGAGTAGTAAAACATGTATGGTCAATCAATTACGTAATATTTGAAAAATGAATTGAAAACATAAGAAAATTTAATTAGGGTAAAAAAATACTAAATTTTCGTGTTCTAATGAATGTACTGAAAATGAATTCATTCTGTTTTCTTACTAGCCCATTCATAAATAATAATGTGTTCATTTAAAATTATAAAAATTGATTTAATTTTAATTTTCTATTTGTAAGGTTGATGACGGATTTTTACAACAGCTATGTTGTCGAATATGTTTTCGTTTTCTACTTTTGTGTTTTTCAGCTTTTTGAAGTATTTTTAAGGTAGTACTTCCATTCGTTCAAACAATATTATTCTTTCATTAGTTTTGGCTTCAATCTTTAACATATCATCGGCACAATAACAAAACCGCGAATCCGCAAAAACCTAGTTTTGAAATAATCAGCATCAAAGTTCAACAGCCCTGCATAAATCGCCAAATGCATATTATAGGTGAATATTGAAGTATTTTACTTAATTAGAGGGATGCTTAAAATATTAACTCGTTTTTTAGACGGAAACAGTCGTTGGTAACTCCAGTGCAGATTTGTGATCTTTGTCGTTGTAGCTTTTTTCATTTACTACAGATTCGTATGCGTTTGATGTTAAGTACCGTTGTCTATAGAAGTCTTTATCATTCGAAAAGTTTTATTCTATTCAAATATAGTTTGTATATAAAGTCGGAACGCTATAACTTTACGCTTACGTCACATCTATCAACAACGACACCGTTGCCAGATAAATAAAAATTTTCCATTTCTTCTGTAAGAATTTGTTTTTAAATTAACCAAAATATGTATTTTCAAGTCACAATCAAAGATCTAAATTAACAAAACTATTTGACATCAATGCAATTTTCGGCCCAACGATTTTAAAAAATTTTAAAAATTAACCAAGGTAACGACTTAATAAAATCGTGACATAAGCGTAAAGTTATAGCGTTCCGAGTATATATGAGGCGTTCAGAGTAAAAGCGGACTAAGCCCAAAAATGACATTTTGAGTAATTGGCAATTTAAAAATTGTACTTTTAATAATGTCGCATTTTAAAGTTTGTATTTAACCTGGGATCTTGATTTTTGGCAATATTTCTGCAAAAGATGGTAGTTCTTTAAATATGGGTTAATTTTAACTGTATGTGTGAAATTTTTTAATTTTACTGAGGGTTAGTCCAATTTTGCATTACATTATTTTATTTTTTAAAAAGGATAGCCCATTAATAGAGTATAAAAATCAGTTGGATAACAGGATTGACAAATCAAAACCAGAATAATATTGTAAAATATTTTTATTACGACTGATTATCATCGCTAGAATTATAATCTATCATTGATAGAGTATCTTCTTCATCAACAGAAGTCTTAAGATTTTTATATTGATTATGGTTCAGAGGGGGAACGTAATCTAACAAATTTATGTTAGCAAAATTTTCTGATTATTACAAAAATCTTAAAACTTCTGTTGATGAAGAAGATACAATACCAATTAATGATTGTTCTAGTGATGATCAGTTTGAATAAATAATATTTTGTTTTTTTTTTCTTTTTTATCAATAAAGTTGTTTAGTTTTTTCAACACCTCATTTGTAAGAAAAATTTTAGTCCAACATTATTAACTGACATGACATTGAAATCAATAAGCCATTTAACGACAAATTGAATTTCATATAAGCAAAAACGGACTAACCCACTATAGTCTATTTTTGCACTTTACAAAATGTAAAATAATTTGACGCAAGAACTATTTTTGAGCTACCGTTTCGTTTGAATGGGATGAAAGTGGTATAATCTATTTTTAGTTCATTCTTTGAACATTTTTGAATACATTAATGCAATAAAATCAAAAACGAAAAATTGTGGGTTATTCCGCTTTTACTCTGAACGCCTCATATATGTATAGTATGTCCACTTTTCATGAAGCCACCCTTATATCTCAGTTATTAATAATGCAATTTTCTTCAATTTTGGGTGGTAGTTGTATATTGGAAAACTGAAGTATTTGGAATAGTAAAAATTTTCATTCACTATTGGCGTGCAGAGTTAGGGGGTAAAAAGGTCGATTTTTGGGAAAAACGATATTAGGGCTTCTTTTAGAAATTTTTTTAAAATCGTATTTAGATTTAGCAGCCCCAAAAATCCTTTAATCCATATTCTCAAAATCAAAAAAATTAAAAAAAATAGTAGATAAAAAAAAATTCTCCCTAAACTTTATTTATTGATTATTTTGAAAGGTGGATATGTTGAAGAGATAAGAATTTAAAAAAATGTATTATTTTTCGTTTGTTATCGCAATTAAATAAAGTTTGGGGAGAATTTCTTTTTCTATTTTTTTAATTTTTTCGGAATAATTCGAAAACGACAAATTTTAGACCTAAGACAAATTACATAAATTGACCTTAGAATTTGGTGAGGAATCTAAAAATTCCATTAAATTTGGGAGGTTCCATTTAAAATAACGAAATTGACTGCTACTTCCGGTATTTCCCTATGTGCCAGCATTTTGAAAATATTTTAATTGAATTCAGAATGATCGATTATAGTCGGAACCCAAATTTCGTAGCGTTACGATAATAGGAAGTTAAAAATTTTCTAATGAACGGGGTATGTAAATCAGCCTGTAGATTGATTGTAATTTTGGGGTTAAAATTTAATTTTTTGTAAAATGATTGATACTCCTTGAAGTTAATCCAGAAAATGGTGGGATGTAAAATGCGAATTTAATGCCTTAAAAAAAAAAAAAAATAGAACAACTTATCGAGGGGGTTAAGATTTCAAATTGGCCCTACATTATATCAGAGGTATTTTCTTTTAATACTTAATACATGTTATCACTAGTTTAATATCAACTGTCTCTACCACTTTTATGGTTGTTTATCTTGTATATAGAGTGCATTTGTAACCTGGGGCCAAGCCTCAATTCCATTGAAAAATGACTTCATCTAACAATAACAATAATGATTTATTATTTATTAAGGATTTTGATTTGCTCGGCAACCGAATTATGTCGTGTGGCATGGATCATTCATTAAAACTATGGCTACTGGACAAGGATTATATCAAGGAGGCAGTCAAACAATCATTTAATTGGAATGCAACAAGAAATTCACGGCCATTTGATACATTAAAAGAACATTTCCCAGATTTTTCCACACGTGACATTCATCGGAATTATGTCGATTGCGTTAAATGGTTTGGCGACTTTTTATTGAGTAAAAGTTGCGAGAACGCAATCATTTGTTGGAAACCGGGCCGTTTAGAGGATAAGCAATTGAAAAAGGGCGAAACAACATCAACAATAATACACAAGTTTCAATACAAGGAATGCGAGATTTGGTTTATTCGATTCGCCATGGATTTTTGGCAAAAGGTCAGGCAAAAAGTGCATGTTCATGGGTGTATGTATGTGTATTAGGGTGTGCAAAAATGTGAAGGTTTTGTTTTTCAGACGGCCTGGCCAAAATCTTTTTTCTTACATTAAAAGGATAATGTGCCCAAAATTTTACTTCAAATTATTAACATTTAGGGGTCGCTCATTTTTTAATATACATACATATGTACATATGTAGAAGAATACGATGAGCGACCCCCAATAGTATAATAGTTTTTGTGTACAATATATTAGAATTTCTTTCTTCCTATACTACTGTTATACATATTAATTTCTTTTTCTAGATGCTGGCTCTTGGTAATCAAACAGGTAAAGTGTTCGTATGGGACTTAGACGTGTCCGATCCTGGACAAGCTAAATGTTACACATTACAACATCCAAGATGTACCACTGCCATCAGACAAACAACACTCAGTAGAAATGCTAATATTTTGTTGTACGTTTGCGATGACGGCACGATTTGGAGATGGGATAAAATCACTTAAGGAAAAGGAGGAAAAAATAGATTACATTTTTTTTAATTTCACAAACAAAAGATATACATATACACTTACGGACAAGAAAAATAATAAATACATTAAGTACTAAAATCGCTTTTATTAAGAACAATATATTTAATTTGAATGAATTTATCTAATTTTTTAAAGCCATCTTTGTTTTTAATTGCTAGTAATAACAACCACTATTCACTGCGTTAATCTTCTTACGGTTCTTGAGTCTATCGTAGTCAAATCTCTTTTTTCAAAATTTAATGATAAAAATGGGAATTTTTTGACATCCAAATTATATATTTGTCCGTTGTAACTCTTTGTTGTAGTTTTTCTGATACATCCACAATTTTTTGTAGCTTACAAGAGTTGTTCTAAATATTTTTTAATTGCATGCAAGAAATAATTGATTTCTATAGACTCATTGCAACTTTTGGCTATGTTTATTGGGTGACAAAATTTCTCTTGATCTTCAATGATACAATTTTGCTCATCAGCGATTGTTACAAATGAAATTTAAGGTTTATTAATTAATAACATAGGCCTGCAAAATAAAAACTTTTTTCCTCTTTTAAACGAAAATAGGTGTTTCTTATAGAATTTGCAATGCTGAATCCAAATCCGGGCTCCGAATTGCTCTATCACGTCAGAATTTTTAGATATTTACGTCTAAACGTTTAAGAAATGTAGTTCTTGATCGCTTTCAAGAGCTTGTATCTCAGTGACAACATTTTTTTAATTAACTTTGATGAGTGCTCTGTATAGTGAAACTCTTCACCTTCAAAATGCATTGTCGCTTTTTATACAACTTTTTTTTCATTAAGATATTCAAGTTTAAAGTGGAGCGAAAAAAGCCTGTGCGGAGTTCTTTTACATAAGCATACTGTGCACCTGTCATATTAATACTTGTCAAATACTCTCTAAATTAAGTTAAATTATAAAATTTAAGATGAAGGAAAAAAAATAACTGAGGAAGATTTATGATGTCTTTTTCTACTTTCTTCAAAACTCCTGTTTAATCTTTTTTCTTCTTTTTCTTCTGGATTATGTTCTACGAGTATATTAAATATTTTGAATAAGCCAGGCACATCACAACATGTTAAATTTCCTTTTCTTTCACAATACGGATGGAAATCCTTTTTTTTATGTAATATGGTATTATTATAGTAGAGGATTGCTTCTGCTTTTAAAATTAAAGAATTACTCACTCTGCCGTTAAAGAAAAAAAAAGTAATACTGAACTAGTTTCACCTGAAATGAACAGACCTTATTCAAAAGCGAATGCAACAGACTTGTTACATAGAAGGGACAAAAATGGAAATATGAAATACTCTACAATATACAATGTACATAGTTGCAAATTTCTTCTTTTTTTGGTCTTCAATATATGGCAAAAAATTTTACTACACAATAATGCAGAAGTATGAAAAAGATGTGTAGCACATACCGAAAAATTAATTGAAGACTGCCTTATATCGATATCTGAACGACTTATATCTAGTGTAGAAATTGACCAATAATAATTAAAAGAATTAATCAAACATTTTCTTTTTCCAAATATAATTTAATTTTTAGTAATTAATATTGCTTACTCTAAGTCAAGTAATAATTTTAGCTTTAGTAAAAGCTGTACTCAATTGTTTCTCAACAAGAATGCCATGTCATAATGTTTCTTACTATTAAATATTAATCCTCCAGATTAGGGAGTAAGTGACTTCTAATCCATTTTGTAAAAATGGCATTGTGTACTTCACAGTGCTAATTCAACGACTTGAAATTTACGAAAAAAAACAAATCTGCGCTTGGCATAAATCCTTTTTGAAAATTCATTTTTTGCCAACCGGCTTAAGAATGTCAAAAAAAATAGTTAAAAAATAAATTAAGTTCCCTTAGATATACTCATAAAAAATAAAATTTAAAACTAAATTGTTAAGTACCTACCGCATAAAGCAACAAATTTATAGAAAAGTGTTTAATTACAGGACTAGTCTTGCTTATATTCACGTTTATGCGTAGTTTTGTTCACGCTTGTTATCTATTGACGTGGTGTGATTTTATTTGTGCACAAATTTTAATTTGTTTTGTAGGATTTGCTTGATGTCGCACGTTTATTCTTTTCCCGTTCAGATTATAAAACAAAATTATATTCGAAAATTAAAAAATCACATTTTCATTTTGAAATTATGTATATTTATTCATGACTGTCCTGATCCCTGTGAATGTAAGTTTTTTATACATTTTTAATAATCCATAATAATAATAAAATCTGTAATCAATTAAGATCCACTATTTACTTTTATCCGCTAATTTCTGTTTGACCATTTCTTTAAATTGGCCCAAAATCAGATTTTCTCTCTTCATTCGTTCTTCTTTACTGAACATGGCCAATGCCCTTTTCTCGTCAGCCGAATATATTTGGTTCTCTTTCCTAATACGTACTGCCTCCATTCTTCTATGTCTTGAACCAGACATTACGTAGCCGACTTTTTCGAAAGAAGCTATTTCATCGGACGTTAAACCGATCTCTCCTCTTCTCGGTATTCGTTTACCTTCAGCCACATATGCCGCCATTGCGGCACCTTCGCCCGGCAATAGGGCTTTCCCCATTTCTTTGTAGCTTAGAGTGGCGACTGGCTTCAAAGTTGGCCCCAACAAAGAAATGTCCTCTTCTTCTCTATTTGAATCAGATGACTCCTTCTCTTTAGATTTACTTACTAGAGCGTCAGAGGTTTTTTCCACCCATTCTTCATCATCATCGTGATTTTCTTCCGATGATTTTTTGCTTTTCTTCTTCTTCATTTTTTTTTGTTGCTGTGATTTTTGCTTTTCTTTTCTTTTCTTTGTTTTTTCTTTTATTTTTTTCTTCATGGTTTTCGTTGAATCCTCACGGCGTTCATCTTCTGATGATATTCTGATTATAATTTTTATAGTTGTTATTACTGTTGCACAAAAATAAATTTAAAACTTACTCTTCTCTTAACGGTGATTTTTCCCAAACGGTGCTTTCACACATACCCAATACCTCACGTTCTTCTCGTCTGTGTTCCATAAACTCTTCCTGCAACAGACTTTTCTTTGTGTCTCTGGACTTGAAGTTATGATAACTATTTTTCCTTTCATATTTCTCTTCGTAACGAGAACTGAAACAAGAGAACACCTTATAACTAACAAATGTTAGTTAGAAACATGTTACATTATACGGTACCTAGTGTGTCTATGTCTCTTTGATGAGGCGTCGTATTTTGATCTGGATCTAGATGGACTTCTGGATCGTGATCGATGTAATTTGACCGATCTAGAAATCTTTCTATAAATTGGAGATCGAGATCGATCCCTACTTGACATAATAATTGATTATTTTGAGATTGATCGTCAAACGGATATAAATATGTTAACACTATTTAATGTCTTTTTAATATTAAATAATCAAGAGGGCATTTTAAAAGTCTTATTTATAAAGTTATCATCATTCTAACCTAACATTAACTAATGTTGGGCGATGTGTGTCGATGTTTATGTATATCGATACCTGATATTTTATACTTACGATAGCCAACTTTTTGTTTGTGTGTAATATCACCAAAGTAATATTAACTATACAATAATATAATAAAATATTGGATAACGCCTATGATATTTTTGTCTCGATTTTTGTGTACTACTATCGATACTTCATTATTCAATATTCGATGTTTCGTATAGTTGTATTAAACAAAGAGTACATGTATGAGAGAGAGAAGTTTGACAATCACATGTAATTTAGGGCGGTATTCATAGTCGCGCCTTGAGCATTCCTTGGCACTTAAGCATTCCTTGAGTGTATGTATGTACATTTGCGATTCATAGACGTTCCTTGCCACATAAGGAAGACTTAAAACCTATTAATTATGTTGACAGTACGAGTATCAAGGAATCCTTGACTGAGTCCTTAAGTATTCCTTCGAGGTACGACTATGACTACGGCTCTTAAATGTGATTGTCAAATTTCTTTCTCTAGTCGATGTATGCTTCTTTTTGAATACCGCTGTACATACTTTCAAAATCAGGAAAAAAAGAAATAATGACAAGAATGATAGAACAGACGTTATTCCTCTTTTTAAAAGAATATCTTTGCCTGAAGTTAGTCGCCGACACGACCTTGTAACTATACCATAGCCCCTTTAGCCGCTATAAATCGCCCCCGATGACAAGTCCGTTTTTGAGGTTATATTCTGCATTTAAATCTAATTCTCATTGACCTAAATGTTAACGGTTTTTGTTCATTTGCAAATTATTTCGAGTTTTATATATTGCTAATTTCCATCTTTTTTACCATGGAATTCACGTCAGAACAAAAGCCGTTTATCATTGAAAATTATTTTGGCAATGGTCAAAAGGTTGATGGTGTTTCGGTTTATTCTTTGAACCACTGCCTTGAGGAGTTTAAGAATAAATATGTAGACAAGGTAATCATTCATTCTCCAGTATTAATAAATTATTATTAATTATAAAATAGAATGTTTAAAAAAGATGCAGCAATATTTAAGGGGGTGATTGCCCAGGTCATTTTATAAAAAAAAGCCTATAAACATACATATGTCCGCAAACGCTTCGTTATCGATTTGCAGGGTGTTGAAATTTAATTAAGAAAAACAGTAAAAATCAGATTTATTATTTTATCGTACGACGCACCGTTTTTTGTGTAAGAATAGTTATTTATGTAATAAGTGTGTAAAGGGATGTTTTATGGCATGAGCTCGGAGCTGTTTTGCGCCGAACCGAAAGTGAGGTGCAAAAAAATCCCAGCGAATGACATAAAACATTTATACTCAAGTACCCCTACAGCACCGAATATTGCTGCAATGTTGCCACAATATTTTTTTAAATATTGTAGCAATATTCCTATGTCCGCTTTTCAACAATGCAAATAATATTGCTGCAATATTTCTACGCAATATTCTTATAAAATTGACATATGTATAATAAAGAGTAGAGTAGTAAGGATTAACGACTGGCTTTTTGACACAGCAATTTTCGTTGTATTTAATCTTTATGAACATAATCTTACTCAAGCGGTTTACCTCTTTTTTTTTAACAACAAAAGAAAAATGAAAAATGCAAGAAATGAAAAGCAATTTTAATCAAGTGATATTATTTATTATAAGTATTAACGTATTAACAATAAAAAAAAGGGACAACTAAAAGACTACACTAAGGATGCAAGGATACAACTGTAAAGGATGAAGGGATGTGGTAAATATACTGCTTTGATTGTATATCACTATGCATTACCTACCTACTATTCAATATTCTTCCTTCAGAGCAAGGACAACTAAAAGACTACACTAAAAAAAATATTGTGGCAACATTGCAGCAATATTCGGTGCTGTAGGGGTAATATTGTATACAATATTTTTTTTCTACAGGCGGGTATAAAACGTCATTTCACACATTGCTAGCCATGTCACAAGTGCTTCTTTATCCATGATGAACTATAAAACTAGTGTAAACTGGTTTAGCGTGCGTAACGTAAATTCGCAGTGCGTAAAGTAAATTCACAATGCGCAAGTGCAAAATACCAAAGCCATTTTGAGAGTACTGTTTTGATGTCTGGCAATGTCGAAAAAAGTTTTTCTTAAAATTTTCGCTGTAGAAAAAATATTGTATGCAATACGTGAGTAAAAATGTTTTGTCATTTCTTCGGATTTTTTTCTCACCTTCAGTTCGGCGCAAAACTCCGTAGCTCCGAGTTCATGCCGTAAAACATCCCTTTACAAACTTATTACATAAATAACTATTCTACAACGGAAATTTTAAGAAAAACTTTTTTCGACATTGGCAGACATCAAAACAGTACTCTCAAAATGACTTTGATATTTTGCACTTGCGCACTGTGAATTTATTTTACGTACGCTAAACCAGTTTACACTAGTTTTATAATTCAGTATGGATAAAGAAACACACGGCTAGCAATGTGTGAAATGACGTTTTATACCCGTCTGTAGAAAAAAACCATTTTAGAGAATACCCATTTATTATACGTACAAAAATATTTTTAAATATTCCAGGAATATTTGCAAACAATGCGATTAAGAATATTTGTTTTTATCCTTTGGTTATAATATTTGTTTTTGCCCTTGAATTAAACCCTTGATTTTTTAAATATGTTTTTCTATAATAAATGGGCATACACTAAAATGGTTTTTCTTACATAAAAAATGGTGCATTGTACAATAAAATGATAATTAATCTGATTTTTACTGTTTTCCTTAATTAAACTTCATCACCATGCAAATCGGTAACGAAGCGTTTGCGGATATATGTACTTTTTGTTATAAAATGACATGGGCAATCACCTCCTTAAATATTGCCGTATCTTTTTTAAACACTCTGAAATATATATTATGATACCTGGCACTGAAAATGAAAACAAATATGTATAATGCAAAAAATAGATACAAAAATAGCTTTGCTATATAGTATGCGTAATAAAGACAGGGCCAATTTCGACAAAATATATAGATGTATGTATCATATCGATACGATACATCTCTTTGTGCGTCTTTTTATCGAAATTGGCCCGGTCTTTATTATGCATACTGTATATTGAATTTATCTAGTTGTTAGCCACATGTTTTCATTATCATAATTAACTCCAAATAAATTCCTTTTTGAACACTCTTTACACTCACCGTGAATTTGTATTACTTGGTTAAATTGAAATTTGTTATTTCAAGACTTAATTGGTATTAAAGCAGTAAAGTTGTTAATAAATTATATATTATCGACAAAAATATGAACAATAACAGAAAGAGCTTAAAGAAATCTATTCAGAATTAAATTAGAATGGAAATATGAGAAAATACTCAAGGTGTTTCATTTCAAATAATGGACTTATTGTTTTTAAGCTTTCTTTTAATTCGAAGTTATATTTTGAATACACGGTATAATATTGCTTAAAACAATACCAGTCAATTTAATATGGCGTAAGTCTGGATCATATCTGAGTAGAGATATATCCTCGCCAAATTTGAAAATTGAGAAATTCGAATTTGAATTTCCCCGCTAAAAAACATCAATTTGACCAGGAATTTAAGAAAAGAATTTTAAAATTGTTAGGTTTAAACATAGGGAAAGCTAATAAGTGTTTAATCAGTTTTATACCTATTTGAAATAACATTTTGAACAGGACAAACGAACAATATCTTTGATATAAACTAAAGTAGGACTTGCGCGCAACGTCAATATTATAATCTTTTTGAAGGTAGTCGTAGTCGTCGTGATCAAAGTGAGTCACGTATTTCTTTTTCAGTCGTGTCGCGACATCACGAACAAAAGTTCCACCGGAATCACGTTCTCACTCACGGGCTGGGTCGTGTTTTTCGTTTTCTCTCTAATTATTCTTTATCTTATTAATTCTCAGACAAATGCATTTTTGTTTAAATAACACCTTGCGTTTCACATAAAAATCTGACTTCTGAGGTCGAATAAATTGACGAACATGTGTGCACATGTGTTTTGTGACCAGTTTGTGACACATTTTATATGGATCTTGTTTGTGTTTTGACACCATCGTTCCTACTTTCACCGCTGACGCGCACGCATACACACCTTAATAATTTTATTCTATCGACACAGGTGAAAATTCAACAAACTTTGAAATTATGAAATGTTTTTATTTGTGTAATTGTTTTGTTTTTGATGTTGTTAAAGGCCATAAGATCACCTATACATATATTTATTTTCTCTCTCTGTACGTATGTACATTTTTTTACTAACATTACTCAAGTTATCTAAATACATTTTCGCTAAATGTCCAATTAGGTCAAAGGTTAATTAAATTAACTGGAACAGAAATCAGATGATATTTTTGAAAAAATTTGCCAAATAAAGACCATATAGTATTTTCCATTAGTCATAATTCTTACAACTTCACAATTCTTATCATCATCATTATTATTATTATTATTTTAGTAGGAAATCGTAGATAAACGATTTTGGATTGTTTAAACGATGATCAAATATCCTGTGCCAAGTTAGAATTTGCATTATACGAAATTTTCTCATGGTATATTATAAAATTAACATTATTTTTATATAAAACTTTTCATAGATTGTAACATGTACGCATTTATTCTTATTAAACGAAATTTTTAATTCAAATATTATTATCAATAATACAAAGAAAAGTATATCGTTTATATTATAATTTACCATTACATGGACCATAATGACAATTTGCCATGATTAAGTTTGGCTAAAAGAAAGGCAAATTGGGGCCGGTTTTTTGTTAAAAAAGATCTCAAGAAAAATTGTGTTTGATTTCTGATATACAGTTATAATTCAGAAAATGTGATATTATTATGACATGGTGATGTCTGAACTCTAGTTGTATGAGTAGCTCTCCTTATATGACTTCTGATATCGCACAAATATATACTTTTGTTAGATCAAAAACAACATGAGTTAGTCAAACATGCTCAGATTCGACTTTTAACTCCAAAGTTTTATGAAAATCCGCACAGGCTTCTTGGGCAATCTTCATAAGAATGTTTCAGAAGCAAAAATGCATCTCAGAACATTGCTCAGGAACGTTACCTTAATTTTCGATTCCTTACCTTCTTATTGAACTTCTAATTCCTTAAAAAAACCACTTCGTGATATAAACAAAAACATCAGACGTTTAAGTTATACGAGTAGTGTAACTCTCCTGAGATGTTTTTAAACGCACAAATACATTCATCGTCAGACGTTCTTTAATAAGACTATCTGAGTTAATTGACTATTCTTAGATTAGACAAAGATTATTCCTATCATCGATAGAGAGACAAACTTCACAGTAATAACGTACCTCCTCAAAATTTGTTCGGGCAGAAGGAAATGGATCTAGATATTTTTTTAAGCAGATTATGTCAATTTGCGGATGATAAAAAGGGGTAATTATGACAAATGAGAGTTCATTAGACGTTAATTTCGGAAAAGTTGTTTACCTAGTTTATCTAATTAGCAAAGGCATGGTTTATTGTTCTGAATCCTTTCTTTTCAAATGGTTATGGAGTAGTCACCAATTACAAGTTTGAATATTTCTATTTCATTATATTGATCATATTCTGGATACCAAGTAATTATAATGTGGCTGTAACAACTCAGAGTTTCCTTAATGAGCTTTGACAAGTAAGGGCTCCTCAACAACAATACCACAGTTTGAAACAAACATCAAAAGGGGCAATTATACGTACGTGTATGGAAGGTTTCGTTAAAACTTTTTAATAAGGGACGTTCCTTTTTTATGTGTTCGAGAAAGTATGACATTGTACTGCTGATCTATAAAGTTTATTCAGATTTTATTTACGCCCAGTCAAAACAAACACCTTCACATGACAACAAGAGGACCAGCTTATTTTTGCTTGCTACTAAACAGTAAAGGGTTATAATAAATCACTGGTCCATTGGAAGCTAGACAGAACCGAATTTGACATTTTTGCTTCCTTAAATTGACAATTTATTATAATTTCTTGATTATTGCGTAAAGTTAAGATTTATAGTGAATTTTGCTTGATTAATTTATAGTGTTTTTATAAAATTTATCGAATTGAATTATGTCTTCCACTGATACGGCTGATGAAGTTCCAAAATATAATTTTTCCCCTCCCAAAAAACGGCCCAAGAAGGGTCATTTGAATGTCCGAGCAAAAGAAATGATTCTGAATATTTATAAGTATGAAATTTTAGAAAACCCTGGTGTATTATTACATGAAATCGAAAATAGAGTTTCTGCTAAAATAGGGATTTGTTCTAAAACAGTTTTTAATGTTATAAAGGAATATAAACAAAACCATAAATTTTCGGAGCCAAAAAGAAAGCTACGCTACAAACAAATTTTTGATACTGTGGACGATTTTGATAAAAACGCAATAAGGCGCAAAATACACCAATTCTTTTTTCGAAACGAAGTTCCAACAATTGATAAAGTACTAAAAGTTGTTAATGATGACCCAGATTTACCGATGTTTAAGCGAACTACATTTCATAAACTCTTAAAAAATCTTAATTTTAAATTTAAAACTCGCGGAAGAAACAGCTTATTATTAGAAAGAGATGAAATTACTTTGTGGCGAAGAGATTACTTAAAAAAAATACAATTATATCGAAATGAAGGCCGAAAAGTTTACTACCTGGATGAGACGTGGATCAACGCAGGCCACACCAAATCTAAAATATGGTGTGATACAGCAGTTTCAACATCCAGGCAAGCATTTTTAGAAGGACTTTCCACTGGATTAAAAAATCCATCAGGTATATTCTCAAACCCTTTGAACCTTCGACATTTTAATATTTTCTGATCACAAAACATGATAAAAAGGATAATTATTTTTTTCTTAGGAAAGGGAAAAAGATTAATCATATGCCACATCGGAAGTGAAGAAGGATTTGTACCAGGTGCACTATTAGCATTTGAATCAAAACAATCCGGTGATTATCATAACGAAATGACAGGACAATCTTTTGAACATTGGTTTTCAAACACCTTACCAAAATTGGCAGATAATTGTGTTGTTGTGCTTGATAACGCACCCTATCATTCCAGAAAGTTGGAAAAAATACCTACCACTGCCTCAAGAAAAGGTGATGTTCAAAAATGGCTACAATCAAAAAATATTAAATTCGATAGCGATATGCTCAAAGTTCAACTCCTGGCTCTTGTTAAACAACATAAAAAGCATTATGATAAATATGCAGTAGATGAAATGGCTAAACAACAAAATAAAATAATCCTTCGTCTGCCTCC
>JABRWK010000203.1:53836-64658 GCA_013372445.1 Hypothenemus hampei | reverse complement strand
GCACTAGTAAAAGTAATTAAAGATTTATTAATTATTATTTGATTAAATGCTCAAAATAAGCGCCGTTTTGTTCCAAGCAGCAATACAAACGAAATTCAAATTATTCGCGCACTCTTTGAAACGTTTCTCGTGAAATTTCTGTGCATTCTTGAACAAATAGGGAGATGCTCCATTTTGTTGAAAAAGAGGTTATTTTCATCCCTCATTTAGTTTCCCTCATTATCAAACTGATTTTCTAGTTCTTGCGGTATTGGAGGATCTATGATATTATCTAAAAGATTTAAGTAAATCTCGCCTGTAAGTGTCTCATTTATGAATAAAGACTCTGTAACGGTGTCTCATAAAATGTCTATCCACACATTCAGTTTTTGAGGAACTTACGTATAATTTGTGGACTTACATCACTCCAGTAACGCACATTGTGTTTGTTAAATGACCGTTCAAGAAAAGTGCATTCATCAGTAAAGCAAATGTTTTTTATCAGATTTGGATTTTGAATAAACATATTTGTCATTTGCTCATAAAGCTCAACTCTTCTGTCAAAATCACCTTCGCTCAGCTCTTAAACATTATGTATTTTAGAGGGGTGAAATTAAGCTTAGGCATTTTTTAGTAAGAAAGACCTGGCGCCTCAGATATTTGTCACAAAGAAGTGGTGGTATTCAAAACAAATTGACCTAGTACATCAAGTTGTACCATTTCATTGACAACTTTATGTCCCTGTCTCTTTTGTTTTCAACTAATTCAATAGTTTTGAATTTCAGTACAAGTATTCTAGCATAACTGTGATCCATATGCCTATCTGGATGCCTATTATTTAAAAATTCTGGATGTGGCACGTGCACATTTACGTTCAGAACCATAAATGAAAATAATTTCTACTCTTTCCACAATTATACGCACCATTTTTACAATAAATTGTCAATAAACTAACGTGAAGAAATTTGATTCAAAACCGTTATCAGCTTATCACTGAACAAAAACTGCGATGAAGATAAAGTTAGTCCAAATAAAAATAATGTTTAAATACATTTTTTAAACTAAAAAATTAAATATATAGTACTTTTCTTAAATATAATTATTAATGTTGAAATATATTTTATTTATAACGTTTAAATAAGTAACCAAAAATTTCCTTGATTTACTTAGAAATAAATTTATGGTACTTAAATCGTTTTGCATTTCCACTCTAGAATTATGAATTACTTCAAAATAAATTAATTAAAAAATCATCTCTCTTATTATATAACTTTCGTTAAAACGTTTTGGGTCTAATCAGCTTTTCGTTAGGTAGTTAATCATCTCTTAAAAATAAAATGGGTAGTTCGGAAACACTCTGTATAAGCGTTTAGAAATTTATGCTCGTATGTATAAAAATTGATTTAACAATTCATCAATTAACGAATCATTAAAAATTGTCAATTTCTTAAATTTAGTTTCATATGCATAAAATACTTTTCTATGAAATATAGCGACTAACGGAAGGTTAAGAATGGATATGAGAAAACGTTTTTGTATTTAAAACTATTTAACAAAATATGAAAATTAAAATAGGAAAATGAAAAAAAATTATTTTTTGAAAAAACCGCAAATAATAATAGTGATAACAATAAAAGTAAATTATTTTAAATAAATTAATTTTAGGGCGATGAAAGATGCGTCGCAATGGTACAAAGAGAACAAACAATTAAAAAGAAAAACATTATTGTTAATGACTGATAAAGATACAGTGGACGAGGGAGTAGAGGATAGCAGCGAATCAACAAATGATGCAGATGATATTGAAAATTTAAATAAAACAATTAAACAATTGAGTACGGAAGTTGCTGAACTTCAAACTGAATTGGATGCAGCTCGCCAGAACGAGAGCCAAACAATGGAACAAAATGCGAAATTGTCAGACGTAAGTTGTTTGTTTCATTATGTATATGTATGTATAGTATAATAACATGTGTATACATTTGATACACATGTTAGATCCATCAAGACCGTTATCTGATGGTAATGATGTAATGCATAGTTATCCGAACTGCCACGGGTAAATACCTCAATCGTACCGGGAAAAGGTCTTTTTTCGGAGGATTTTGTATAGGTTTTGCCAGAGAGTAGGAATATTCAGCCAACCAGTAAGACTGTCATGTCGAGTAGCTAAAATATGGGGGTGGTTGGGTGGAAAAAATTAGAGCAAAACAGCCGATTATGTTAATACACATATGAGGAGTAACTTTCAAAACGCATTATGTCCAAAATAATGATTGCCCTTTGAAGTGGCAAAATGAGTGAAAAAAATGCGTTTTAGTATGGAACTCGTATTTCGGTATAGGATTTATAGCAATTTTGATACTTTTTCATGCAGTTTATATTTGTCATTTTAAAGACACCAATAAGATAAATTCAAATTTGGTTCAAAGTAAATTTTGTCCGAAAGTGGACATAATGCGTTTTGAAAAGTTGCTCCTCATATGTAACGTAGCTTATATGCTGTATGAATATAGTATATGTATATGTATAATTTTTGAGTGAAATTCAATTTTTTGTGATTATATTCGAAACCGTTACTTCTATGAAAAACTTCCTAAAAACGAAAATTGTATCTTATGAAACTTCCATCAAAAAAGCTCTTATGATTTTTTTATATCTGTGGTAGTTTTCGAAATATGTGTACACATATGAAATAAAATATAAATTTGTTAATAACAAAAAAAAGAAAAGTTTCCGCAGTAAATAGTGTTTATATTTACATTCAGGACGGTGTATAGAAGCCAAGGAACTTTGAATTTCTTAAATATCTCATTTTCTCATTCAACTTTAGTTGAGCCGCCTTATTTTGCCGAATACGAACACCCCCTGAAGTATTGGTTTGATGATCTGTTACATCTTGTATATGTTGCTAACACAGAGTAAGAATTTCCAATGTTTTCATCCAATGCTTAAGAACCAAATTCCTTAAGCACTTGTTGAAACTCTCGTTATTATTCTGCCTATTCCCTCCTAAGCATCTTTCTAAAAGCTTATGGGACGACAGTTCTTCATAAATTTAAAGACATTTTTCATTTGTTTTAGAACCGGTAATGAGTTAAAGAACAATTAAAGAGCTACGGCATGAATAGGCAACCGCCGTCTGTCACAACGTCTCTCTTTCAAGTGCTGTAACTCTGTTGATAATGCGAATTTCGATCCATAATTTCCACATTATATTGTCAATGTCCTTAATCTTTGAAATATGCAAAACAATCGAATTTTTCAAACTGTCACACTAAAGGATCCCTTAAATCTGAAGCCTATCGCCTTAAATCTCAAACAACACTTTGAATATTTATTAATTAAGTCGTTTAAAAATTAATCATTTTTGTTTTATTGACTTACTGATGATTTACTTCTAACTTTAAAGTACGATTTCTTACGAAACTACCGACCGAACTGAAAAAATGAGACAATAATGGAATTTCCTATAATATTTAGAAACCTTTAAAATGAGTCACTCCTCTACTCGACCCTAATCATTCCATTAAAAATTTTAATAAGTTTATTGAATGTTGATTGAACTGTATGGGGCNGGAGGTACGACTGCAGTTCGGCAACTGATCCCCACCATGTTTATTTCGTTGTTTGTATACTATAAATGTAGATGCGCGGAAACAGACACTCCTTCATATCACTAGTGTTTATGGTTATACTGTATGTATGTATAAATCACACAATTCATAAAAAAAATTTCTTATTATTTAGGAATTGGATTTTCTTAAAGTTGAAAACGCCCACTTGAAATTGGATTTGAATGGATTACGTAATGAACATCAGCAATTGTTACGAGTTACTGAAATAATGAAACACGACTTAAATGAATTGAGAGAAATTCGTGAATTGCAACGAAACGATATTATTGAACTGAGGTAAATAAAATTGGTTTACATTTTAAGTATTATTCATTATTTCACTTTCTTTTTTTCTTCAGAAAAGAAGCTGGTGAACAAAAAAAAGAACGAAATATTCTTGCCCATCAAAGCAACCTGTTGCTGCAGGGTTTAACTGATGATGAAAATGGCACAGATGCAATTAAGTTGTTGCAGGAAATTGAAAATTTGAAAAGAACGATTGAAGAGGAACGTACGAGATATGAGGATGAGCTAAGTAGTTTACAGGTAATAATTTTTTATATTTAGTTGCAATGTCAGATATTTTTTTAAAGGCAAATTCACACAACTGATTTAAATTTTAATTAATATTTTAATAGTTAAATATGTTTATAAGGTAAAGTTAAAGAAATAAAAAAATGCGAGTAATTATTGTTAATTAGTATTGTAATCTTAATAGTTAAGATTACAATACGAATTAAAAATAGTGAATGTACATTGTTTTATGTTTGTTGTTGTCAATTGAAGTCATGATGTGCTGTGTTATCTTAAATTTTTAATGTATATCATGAGTCCTGAAGATGTCAGAAAATTGACGAAAAGCTTTGACATAATAAAGAAAATATAATAAAAACTTTGGTGTGTTTGGATTAAAGAAACTATTAAACAGTCAAGTAAAATGGAAAATTATTGTTAATATAATAACAGTGAAATTCTATAGTCCAGTTAAAAGAAAAAAATATAGATACCTTCATAATTTTTTCTATTTACGCATACCTCAAATTTAACACTAGGATTGTTTAAATGAGGAGGTAAGCTGCAAAAGTCATTCGTTCCATTAGAATGCAATTTCCAGAAAATACGAAAAATTTATTACGTCCTATAAAATGATAAGATTAAAAAATGATTCCTCTGGTATTAAAAGAACCTACAACCGTAATAAAATTATCGCGGAATAAATAAAATGTATTGGTAAATAACCAAGAAAACGAAGAATGAAATTAGGAACGAGAAAATTTTGTTGCACACCTGTTTATTTAAAAAAAATGACTTGAAGTGACAAATGAACTATGGTACATATCTAATCATTCTAAAATTTATTTGAGTAACTATTTTTATTAAACTTTTACTTTTTTATTCTTCTTTGTATTTCTTTGCTATTTCTCCTTAATTGGGCAATTTTTTCTCTCGTTGGAGCCATTAAACTTTTAAATCACAAACTTAAAACAAACCGATTTAAATTAATAATAATAATTATTTAATAAATACCCAGCGAGGAACCTTACAAGATAGAGTTACCATGGAAACGAGAGAGTTTGGCATCATAAAATGGATCGAACTATTTTTTACGACAACGTACAATAGTGGAACAAAAGAATTTTGCAATTAACCAATGATTTCAAGGTCTAAAATTTAAAAGAATGAGGGAGTTTTACTCCAACCTAATGCCATATTCAAAAAGAGTGAGAAAAAATCGTTCAGAAGCCACTGCTAACTCAATTTTTTTGAAAAATGGGACGAACAAATTTTGCAACTCACCTTCTCAAATACTATGTATAAACGAGATGAATACAGGGTGTATATGAAATAGAGGATCAAACTTTAAGGGCTGATTCTACGTTCGAAAATATGTTTTTTTCCTATAAACATGAGTCTGCATATGTTTCCTAGCTACCTTTGAAGGTGGCCCCCCAAGAAATGGTTTTTATTTAATATGTCAGGAATTGTTCGAACACAGCGATGCAACTTTCCAAACGATTTATTATTAATAAAGTTTATTGTTTTACAATATTCGGCAAAACTAATTTCAACCATGGGTATCGGACTTGGGACTATGTTTACTTTATGTACTTTTGTCCCATCTGGTACCGCATGCCTGTATTCTGTATTCGCCGTTATTCTACACATCCGTGACTATCGTCCCTATCAAAATTAGATTTATAACTTCCAAATTTATTTCTTTTTTTATCGTTTAAATACGAAAAAAAGCCTGAATTTCTCTTTTCTTTTTAGATGTCTACCATTTTTTTTAAATATCCACTCTGCTTGGTCTTTAATAACAGCGTTTTTAGTCGCTATCACTGTGAGTGACCAATAAGTACACCCCCAGGTTCCGCAACGCGTTATTATCAAATTTCTTACATGTGAAGGTGTAAAACCAGTAGAAACCAGTAGAAAGACTCAAACGATAGTTTGGAGAGACCTGTCTGAAGAAAATCCAGGTGTACGAATGGCACAAGAAATTTCTAGAGGGACGATATACAGTGGAGAACGAGCCCCATGTTTGCCTCAGGTCTTCTGAAACATGGTTCTCAACTGTTTCTAGTCCCTACAGAAATTTCTTGTGCCATTCGTACGGTTTTCTTCAGATAGGCTTTAAAGGATTCTTTGAAGGATTTCCACTGGTTTTACAAAACTAGTGTTTTGCCTTCACATGTAAGAAATTTGATAATAATGCGTTGCGCAACCTGGGAGTGTACTTGTTGGTCACTCATAATGATAACGACTAAAAACGCTGTTTTCAAAGACCAAGCAGAGTGGATATGGTATTATGATATCCCTATCTATTACTAGATAGCACACGAGTTCCCTTCGGATGCTCTACTTACCGCACGGAAGAAATTCCGGTTCATATTTGATTTACCCACGTATTAAAACTCGATAAAACACATATTTGCATATAATTGTTCTAAACCATCATAGGTCCGTAGCGCCTTAGGGAGACATTTTCGGACATTATACTCAAATGTCTTCAATTGATGCCCTCAATACTCCCTGGAAGTTTGATCCTATAGTTCTGACTCATCCCGTATAGTGTGATTTCAAATCCAAAATAAAATAACTAAAGTGGCTTATTTTCTTCACTTTTGCCATTATAGTAGAACGCAATAAGTGATATGTTGGTATGAATAAAAGAAATAATAACATCCTGCTTTAATTTTTTCATATAAAGTATTTAAATATTTATTTATTTTTTTGATATTTTCTTCTTTTTCTTCTTCAGGAAAGACTTGATGAACAAGAAACCAATTCTCACGTAGAAATTCTCGAAGAACGTCTCAAATTAGTAGAGACCGAATTGGAGAAAGCTAATAGTCGGGCAGAAGCCGCCGAAAGAAATCTTAAAATATCACTCCTGGCTCCACCACCACCACCACCACCATTGCCGCCTCCACTACCTTCCTTTATAATTGGCACCGTGGATGCTCCACCAATTGTACCATTACGCCGCAGAAAAAGTGAAAAAGCAATTATGGAAGATTTAGCTAAGACAATTGGCGTAGAAAAGTCGACCCAGAACGCAGAGAAGAAGCCATTTGTTCCTGCACCGGGTGTCAATGAGGATATTATTAATGCAATAAAAGAAGGTAAATTCACATTGCGCAAAAGGAAGAAAGAGAGTTTGAGTGGCGATGGAAGCAAAGTGGACAAGGAGACTCCGAAGGCCGTTTCGGAAATATTAAATATATTGGGCAGTTTGAGACGGGCTCCGAAAAAGCGACTTAGCCAGTCAGTTGTTGCAGATATTAATCCATAAGGCTTTTTTTATATTTAAATGTTATTGATATTTTATTTATGAAATACCATAGGTATATTTTTTTAACACTTTGTTTTATAAATTTTATTGTGTGTACTTTCAATAAAAAAACAATAGATTGTTATTGTTTTAGACTCCGTTTCTCCAGAACATTTAACCACTTATGTATAGGGTGTCCCAAATCAAGGCGCCACTAAAGGAATCTAGGAAAAGAATAATAAAATTAACTAGCTTAAATATTTCATACCCAAAATATAATTCATACATTACCGATAATAGGGTAAATGTTCCAGTTGTCGGCCACCTGTACAATTATATATGTATCTAATTTCCATTTGTTATTAAAACTTCTCTTTTCATTCTCAACTTTTCGTTTTTTTGTTTCTTTTGATGACATTTTTGCAACTAGAAAATAAGGAAACACATAATTCACACAAAAAAGTTAAGATTTTAGAAATTACCTTTTTTAAAACTTTAAGAACTCTTGTGCAACAACTGGTTTGTTATTACATTGACAAGAAACATTTCCTAACAACCTAACAAACATTCCTTAACAACCAACCTTCACTTATCCTCAGCCTAGGTTGGTTAAGGAATGTTTGTTAGGTTATTAGGGAATGTTTCTTGTCAGTATATTGACAAGTTTTAATAACAAATGAAAATTGGATTATTTTTTCACTCTTGTAAAAGATAAAGCGGTTTGCCTTTTATGTTTGGAGTCAGTATCTGTATTCAAAAAATACAATATTAAGCGGCATTATGACACGAAACATCACACACACTACAAAGATATTCAAGGTGAAATGCGAGGAATTATATTTAATCAATTGGAGAAAAATTTAATACAACAAGATATATTTAATGGTGATGATTTTTCGTCAGATTTGGCAGTGAAAGCTAGTTACACTGTTACCCAAATGTTAGCCAAAAAAATGAAACCCTTTGCTGAGATGATTAAAGAATGTTTAACTGCGGTTGCAGAAATAGCTTTCCCTGATAAAGAAAACATTATTTCCAAAATTAGTTTGTCAAGTTTTACGATTGCAAGAAGAATTGAAGACTTATCCGAAAACATTACTACAATTTTAAAAGAATGTATTAAAAAATTTGAATGGTGTTCATTGGCCCTTGATAAGAGCTGTGATATCACTGACACATCACAACTAGCGATATTTATACGAGGAATCGATTGTAATTTTAATATAACTGAAGAACTGGGTTCATTGATGCCAATGACAGGAACTACAACAGATAAAGACCTGTACAATGAACTCAAATCGCTGTTGGAGAAGTTATCACTTCCATTGGAAAAGATTGTCGGTATATCAACAGATTGAGCACGAGCAATGTCAAGTATGAATGCAGGAGTCGCGGGAATGTTATTTAATGATGTTAAAAGTTTTACAGGAAGAGAAATATTCGTCAATCATTGTATAATTCATCAACAAAACCTTTGTGCTAAAACCATAGATATGCCAAATGACATGACGACTGTGATAAAACTTATTAATTTTCTTAAATCCCGCGCCTTAAACCACCGCCAATTTAAAGAATTTTTAAAAGATTTATCAAGTGATTATAGTGATATATGTAATTTATAATACAGAAGTACGTTGGTTGAGTAGGGGTGCTATTTTAAAAAGATTATACTATATGTGGATATAACTCAGCATTTGAATAACTTAAATAAGGAACTTCAAGGAAAAGACCAGTTTACACATAACATGTTTGATAAAATTAAAGCTTTTGAAAGCAAACTTAGAATTTGGAATAAACAATTGTTGACAAACAACATGTCACATTTTCCATATTTGAAAAACGTAGCTCCTTTCGAAGCCCGAAAATATGCTCTGCAAATACAGAAATTAATAACCGAATTTGAATCGCGATTTAAAATTTTTAAAACGGGAAGAGCCATTATTAGTTTTAATATTTTTCTTCGCCATTTAATATAAATGTGGAAACAGTTCCGGATAAATTGAAAATGGAATTGATAGATTTACAAAACAACACTGATTGAGAAATACATTTCAGAATGTGGACATCCAAAAGTTTTATCAAAATTACATGACTAGAAAAATTTCTACGATTAACCACGCATGCAATGCAAATCATGACACTTTTTGGAAGTACAGTTCAAACGGAGAATCATGACCGGTGCGTCACAACTTATACGTCACCAATTTCATATGAATCAAATCGAAAATATAGGCGGAAAAAAGTGTGTAAATTTTGATAGTGCCTATTGTCTAAAAATATATTACAGTCTGTTTTTTTTTTAAAAAGGCAACACCATGTCAAAAATCTAGGGAGATGGTTGGCAATATAATACAGGTATATAGGTATACTTACCTATTGTTGTCCTTATACACACACACATATATGTATATTAAGGGTTTTAAAAAAAAAGCAATTAGGGCAGGCTTTGAATGATAAACGACGAGAAGACGTAGGTCTTTTCTTAAAATTAGGACATAACCTTATGTCACCAACACAAATGTCATAATAACCAGAAATAATGTTTATTTTTTATAAATGATTAAAATGTGTGTTTTGTTACAAAAGATGCGAAAAGTGGCCACCCCCTTGTTGTTGGCATAGTGTAACCCTGTTTTTCACTGCCTCGATAACATTTTGCAGCATATATGGATTGTTATTTATTTCATTGATTTTTTCCACAATTCTTTGGCGAAGATCATTAAGGTTGTTTTCATTTTTCCTTTGGCCACACTTGAAAAATTTAATATTCGCAACACCTGTTAACAACTTTATACACTGCGCCGCAAAATTAACGCATAGAATTATGTTGAATGAAACAACTTCTTCGATATTGGGAAGTAAAAAGATCCTTTTATTATTGGAGTCGTCGAATTTATAGCTCGAAGACATCCCTTCCAAAATAGTTTAAAAGTACATTCTTATCGTTTACTTATATTCTAATAAAAGGGCTACCGTGACGAATTAGCCATTACCTAAATGACTCACCCTGAGATAGAGCACCATGACGTGGTGCAAGATAACATATCGACATATAAAATACAATACACAATAAACTAAAGTAAAGAAAACTTATTATATAATAAAGGATGGGTGATTCATATAATTATAGCTTAAAAATTCAATAAATTTTGACAATGAATATCTTCCAAACCACTGGTCGGATTTTATTGATTTTTTTTTTCAATCAGAGCTCTATTATGGGTGAATTTCCTTCAGCGAGGAGATGCCCAAAAAATAAAATCTACATACTATACAGGGTGAGTAAATAGTGGCATGTTTTCTTCATCAAAATTTAACGTCTTCTGTGGACAATACAAGGTGGTTCAAACATTCGAAAACCATATAGTCATGTAACCTGATGTCTAATGAGTATTTTGTTTTTTTTAATCGCCTCTCTATCTTGAACCCTTCCAGAGATATTCAACTTTTT
>JABRWK010000203.1:29510-53386 GCA_013372445.1 Hypothenemus hampei | reverse complement strand
AAAAAAAAAAAAAAAAAAAAAAAAAAAAAAAAAAAAAAAAAAAAAAAAAAAAAAAAAAAAAAAAAAAAAAAAAAAAAAAAAAAAAAAAAAAAAAAAAAAAAAAAAAAAAAAAAAAAAAAAAAAAAAAAAAAAAAAAAAAAAAAAAAAAAAAATAAAATATATGTACGTGAATGTTTAGTCTGCCCGTAGGCTTAAAAGGGAATTCTTTGCTGTGGTAATGTCAAATAATGATAAGGTTGTTACTGATCAGGGTCACCTCGGAAAGCCCAGATCCGGAAGCGATGTGGGTGATAAAGCAGGCCCCGCGCGGTCGAGAGCTAGCTACTGCGGCACAAAGGAGGCGACTCACCAGGCCTTCGAGTGTACTGCTACTGGTGAAGTCAAGGAAATTGATCCTAAGAAAAGGAGGAGTAGTCTTAATAGGACTCCACCAGAGATTTCGAGGCGCAAAGATATTGGAAGGAACAGTGAGGTGAAGAACACTATACCTAGTACAGTAATACAAAGAGCACGAACTTCATCCTTAGGAGAATTAGACAATATTAAAATAGACCTCACTATTGAACAACCTACTAAGAGAAAAAGAACAAATATAGATAGCCCGGACCTTAATAAAGACAAGATTGAAAATACTAAAAGCGACTTAATAAAAAATATTAAGGCGTTAATGAAACATGCGGATGCTATGACAAAACTAGTGGAAACAAATAAAAACCCTAAAAATGAAATGAAAGAATTAGCCAATAAAATGAATAATGCTTACCTAGAATTAAAAAAATCTGAAGTCCTAAACGTAAACTGGGAACCTAGCAAGGAACCAATACAAAAAGAAGATAAGACTGATGAACAATACAAGAATTTGGAAAAAATAAATAAAAAATTAACTTCAATGCAAACGGAAATAGATAAAATAAAACAAGAAAACTCAGAATTAAAAAAGAAAATGCAGAAACAAAAACAGCTTTTTCAAGGAGAAGTGACGTCATTGGAAGAAGAAAATATAAAACTTAAAAATGAAATCCAGCAACAAAAACAATTATTAAGTGAAAAGACAAATAACCCTCAGACTACATCTAATGAAAATAAGATAACTAAAACATATTATCAACTAAAAGAAAATATTACTATAGAAAAATTTAAATCCATAAACTCAAAAGAATGGGATAATAAAAACTTTGTAAATATTAAAATAAAAATTGGTAACCCGATATATGATGAAGAACATAATGTTAGCGTAATAATTAAAGAGCCAGATGATCCAAACCTAGAAAAAAGCATACAAAAAATATATAAAGATCGTTTTCCTGAAATCAAAAATGTAAATGAAGAATTTGAAATACTGGAACAGATAATAAGAACCAAATCAGGGGTAAATAGAAGTATAAAAAAGATAATTATAACAAAATATAATGGCTCACTAGAAGATGCATGGAATGTCTTAACTAAAATAAGAAGTGAAATAGAAGATACAGATAACTTAATTTTACATCATCTAAATAAAATAGATCTTAATACGATGCATAAAGCTATTGCAGCTATTTTCTATAACTGTAAAAATAAAATAAATATATATACTACAACAAGTAAACAAACAAATAATCAGGAAATACCAAATAAAATGAATAAAATAAGGGACACACACGCTATCATAGTTGAAAATAAAGAAAAAACTTATAGTGAAAACCTTATTGAAATAAAAAGCATTATAAAACAAAATAACTTCGGTACTAAAATAAAAGAACTGAGAAGTACAAGAGAAGGAAATCTTCTAGTGGTTACTGAAAAGGATGACAATATACTAAAGGATATAATAAATGTTATAAATCAAAACTGTACTGAAAATTATGCTAGAGATGTACAACAAACTAAAGACAATCTAAGCTCAGTTACAATACATATAAGAAAAATAGATGCAAATACAACTATAGAAGAAGTCGAAGAAGATATCAGAAAAACTCTTAGAATTAAAGGCGATATTAGGATAAGTAAACTTAGACCCTACAGGAATAATACACAGGCTGTGACGGTTACACTAGATAGAGACACTGGTAATAAATTGATTGATAAAGGATACATAAGGGTGGGTTATGTTAATTGCCCAGTGGAAGAAAGAATAGATGTTAAAATATGTAAAAGATGCTGGCTTGTAAAGGAGCCCGAACATGTATGTGATGGAACAGATAACAGAACAACCTGCTACAAATGTGGCACTGTAGGACATGTTGCAATAAAATGCAATAATCAGGAACATTGTAATCTGTGTAAAATTGACGGACACTCTGCCATTACAATCAATTGTCCAAAATATAGACAGGCACTTAGGGCAGCCACACGTAGAGAAAGAAAGAAAAGGTCTTCATTAAGATCCACAAGCACATTAGATGAAAGAAATGTAAATACTACTATGATAAATAATGTAAATAATGTAAATATAAGCGAAGAAGAAACAAATACTATACTAGATGAAAACATAAACCAAGAAGTAACTATACTAAATAAAAAAAGGGAACCTATATTAACTCTAGGAAAAGAAGGTAGGAATACTGAAGAGATATATCTACATAGACAACAATCAAACCTATCATTCGAATCTGCCGTATCAATGTCGGACCTTGATGACGCGGACGAAATTGAAAATCAGTAAATTAGCTAACACAAACTAAACAAACCAAACTAAACTAAACAAAAACTTACTAAGCTAAACAAACTAAACAAAAACTTACTTTCTTTAGGGTTTATCAACTTACAAGTGTATATAGCTGTGAACACAGTCGGTGTATATAGTGTAAATATTGACTGGTTGATTGGGTGCTCAACAAAATAATCCACTACTGATTTGACCATATGGGAAAAATAAATTATAATATAATACAAATTAACACCGATCGTAAGGTTGTAGCATACGACCTGATAAAGCAAATATGCTACGAAAATAAAGTGCAAATTGTGATTGGTCAGGAGCCAAACGGCAGATATTGGGTAAATACGTATAAAGACCTGAGAGGCGACTGTTTTGTGTGGACATCCTCGGATGTAAATGTTAGTGGACATTACGCTGGCAGGGGTTACACTTCAGTGGATCTTGACTTTGGCAGAATTGTTTCTTGTTATTTCTCGCCAAATCGCGATGAATCCGAGTTCAAGGACTTTCTACACGATCTACAAATACTTGTAAAATCAACCAATAGTGAAATATTAATAAGTGGGGATTTTAACACCAAAAGTCAATTGTGGGGCTCCCCAACTGTACATTGTAAAAATAATAGAACAAGTATATTGGAAGAATGGATAAATACCAATAACTTGGTCGTTATCAATGATGGAAAAGAACCCACTTTCGCTAACAAAAACGGAGTATCACATATTGATATCACTCTAACTACTCTAAATATTAGTACTAAAATAGTAGAATGGAGAGTAAATAAAGATATGGAGACTACAAGCAGTCATCACTGTATTACCTTCAGTATAATAGATAAAAAAACTGAATCCCATAATATCATGACCAGTGGGTGGAAGATTACTGATAGTGGTTTGGATAGACTCAAGAAAAATATAAATAAAGAAACATGCATAGGGATCGTAGATGCTGATACATTGACGGAGTACATAAAGAAAATCTGTGACATGAATCTAAAGAAAAAAACGATATTCAAGGGTAATAAAAAACCAGTTTTCTGGTGGACGGAAAAAATAAGCAGTCTGAGAAAAGAATGTATAAAATTTAAAAGAAAACTAATACGCATCAATAAAAAACAAACCAGTATTCTAATAAAAAACGAAGCGAGAGATTTGTATAAACAAGCTAAAAGAAACTTAAAAAAAGAAATTGCCATAGAGAAAGATAAGAAATGGAAAGAAATGATAAATGACTTGCAAAATGACTTATGGGGAAAAGGGTATCAAATCATAACTAAAGGAATTCATAATAAAAAAATTAGCCCCAGTAAGGAAGACATGTACATACAAATCAAAAAACTGTTTCCAACCCACGAGATCAATAACTGGGAAAAAATTGAATTAAAAAATGAAGACATTGACAAGTTTACTTACCAAGAATTAGAGCAAACGGTAAAAAGGATTAAAGATAAAAAATCACCAGGGCCAGACGGTATTCCACCTAAAATAATAAAAATAGTTTGTACAGAAAAAAATAGTCTAGTCTTAAATATAATGAACGATTACTTACAAACTGGTAATTTCCCTAAAGCCTGGAAATGCTCCAATCTTCGATTAATTGAGAAGCCAGTAAAAAAACTAGGAGATCCTGTGACCTATAGACCAATATGTTTGGGAAACGTACTAGGAAAGGTCCTAGAAGGCCTAATTAAACTAAAAATAGAAAAAGAACTGGAGTATAAAAAAATTATCAGTCCTCACCAGTACGGTTTCCGATCCGGACGCTCTACCATAGACGCCTTAAAAACTATCGAAAATATTGTAGAAAAAAATAATAAAATATCACTAAAAAATAGAAGAGTAATCGCTATGATATCTTTGGATATACACAACGCGTTTAATTCCGCACCATGGATAGAAATTATAAAAGCTATGAGAAAATACGAAATTAGCAAGTATTTGATTAGAATTGTGCAAGCATACTTTACAGAAAGATATATTATAGCTAAAGGCGAATACGTTGAGGTGACGTCCGGAGTTCCACAGGGCTCGGTGTTGGGGCCGACCCTGTGGAACATTTTCTATAACGGATTCATGTACGGAGTTCCGAAATATGCTAGTTTAGTGGCATATGCCGATGATATGGCTATTATTGTACAGGCGGATGATAAAACACAATTAGAAAGTAGGTCACAATTCGTTGTAAATAATATTATAAGAAAAATGAAAGATAAAGGCATAACGGTCGCTCCGAGCAAAACGGAAATAGTTATGTTATGCGGTCGTAGAAAGGTCCCGGATGTAAATATAATTGTAGATGATACCCTGATAGAATCACAAACGGTAATTAAATATTTAGGTGTACATATAAATAAAGACTTTACGCTAACGGAACATATAAACAAAATCGTAGAAAAAGTAAAAATAAAAATGAATGCTCTAAATAAACTTACCCCTTATCTTGACGGTCCAAAATACCATAAAAGAAGATGTCTGGCCTACGCGATGCAGTCCATAATATTATATGCTGCACCAGTATGGTTTCGTGCTATGCGATACAAACACTACGAAAACAAATTGGAACAATTAAACAGGGGTATCGCAGTGAGGATTACCTCTGCTTACTGTACTGCTCCCACTACTGCTGTTTTGGCATTGGCAAAATTTCCTCCAATCAGGCTACTAGCAAAAGAAAGAATGAAGATGCATGATCCTCGAATGGACTGTAAAAAAGATTTAAAGAAGGAAACAATTAATGATTGGGAAATAATCTGGCAAGATTATGATGGATGGGTTAAGAACTTCATCAAATCAATAGCAGATTGGTATAATACAAGTTGGACAGAATCAGACTTTTATCTGACCCAAATGTTCACCGGTCACGGGACATTCTGTACATATTTATTTAGAATAGGCAAAGCCAACTCACCTGACTGCTGGTTCTGCTCGGATATTGATTCGCCAGAGCACACGCTTTTTCACTGCATCAAATGGAGGGAACTCCGGAAGAAGGCCGAATCTGAATGTAAATACCAAATAAATAAAGAAAATATACACTGTTTACTAATATTAAATAAAGAAACTTGGAACATAATAAAAAATCTAATACATGCTATAATGAAGGAAAAGATAAATTATGAAAAAGACATGCAAAGACATACTGTATAAACATGCACAGACGTACAAAAAAAATAAAAGAAAAAATGTAAATAAGAATGTAAATAAGAATGTAAATAAAAATGTAAATAAAAAATGTATATTAGGATGCAAATATGTATGAATAAAAAAGTAAATCAAATCATACTTACCTCTGGAGTACTGGATTGAAATATGTCTTACCGACCATTCCTGGTACTGTCCAATAGAGATGCCCCCACGAGCAACTTCTACGCCTGGGGAAGAGTAGGGTTTTTAGTGGGTATGGCTAAAGTCCTTGCGAGCCCCACACTACCCCGGCCGACTTACCATATTTCCATCAACGGTCGGGGCGTGCGTAAGAGCATTTTTCCCTACTATAAAAAAAAAAAAAAAAAAAATAAAAAGGTTAGGTTAGGTTAGGTTAGGTTAGGTTAGGTTAGGTTAGGTTAGGTTAGGTCCTCCTCGAAGGTGTTCCGGCTTGTCGTGCCGGGGAGGCTTGCGTGCTGCGATGAACCTTTGAGCTATGCCGGCGGTAGCGTAGCTACTGGCAGGGTCACCCATGCCGGACAGGTCAAAGGGGAACAGCCAGACTAAGAGAACACCATGTGTCGTCTATTGTTGTTTGTCCCTGTAAAAATAAAAAGTCATTAGTGTCTAACTACTCGTACTTACCTGTGCCGTCCTAGGCGTGAAATAGGCGGTTGCCGGCACGTCACGCCGGCAAAATTTCCTTATGATGTCGAGTCAATTTCCGGATGTTCCCCGGGTGGGTCCCAGCAAAGCTGGGGAATCCCACTCTGTGGAAGGTATTCAGCCGACCACAGACTGCCCCATCGGATACGGGGGGGGCGACAAGGCGTCAAGTGGAGTTGTCGAGAGGGATCGCAGTGGCGATGAAGTGACAGGGAAACCATCAGTTGGGGGTACCCTGAAAAAACAGACCACAAAGCAAGCAGAATCGGGAAAAAAGAGTAACTCACCTGATAAATCCAAATCAGTGCAGGAGAAACCGCGTCCTGGTGGAAACCTGAAAGAAAATAAAAAGAAATTAGATAAAAACAAAACTACAGTTAATGTTAGTAAACACTTACCTAAAGGGTTTAATGCTAATGAAGATATTTCGATTCGGAAAAATAGTCTGGCAAGGACTCCACCACCGCAGAGGGGTAGAGCCTTCTCATCGGGGGATATTGACTCATTCTATGTAAATGAGGAAAACCCGGCAAAACGTAAAAGGGCCGTAGAAAAGACACCCCTGATCAATGACGTAGTGGGTCCTGAACTCATTAGACAAGCTACTGATACCATTATGGCTCTAGTTAAAAAGACAGTAGATATCGGTAACCAAATAAATAGCCCCAAAAATCCTAAGGTGGCGGATATGATAGATAGCGTAATAAAAATCCGTAAAATCATCGAGAATTTGGAAGTCGCAAATGACGGAACCCCTATGCCCAGTCAATTGAGTCAGGCTGCACGAACACCACTAGAAAATGAAATCACAGGACTTAAAATAGAAAATAAACAACTACGAGATCAGATACAAACCTTAACAAGAAAATTAGAAAAACAGGAAGAGGAGAAGTACCGGCTTACGCCGGATGACCCCATACAAACCTTTAAAAAATTCCTGGAGGTAGTTGAGCTTCCATGGGATACTGAGGGGTATACAAATTCTGAGGAGATGATAGGGCACCCCCTGGAGTCACCCGAAGATGACATTAAAGTAGTCCTGGTTGATGAGCAGGATATGGATATGAATAGCGGTATCCAAAAGAGTTTTCGGGATAGGTTTCCGGAGCTACTGGAAAGCACAGGCGACTTCGATCGCATTGATCAGATAACAAAAAGGAGGTCCGGAAGCACGACAGTCACAAGTAATAAGACTGTAATCAAAATTAAAACCAGGGCAACCCCTGAGGATCTATGGGTAAAACTGGGGATGCTTCGGGATGAAACTGAAAAGGGCAGAAATATCGCAATCCACGGCCTGAAGGGCATAGATAATACTTACCTGAGGAAGATGGTGGAAGTCATCTTTCGGGGTTCGGGCAAAATGGTCACGATGTATAACACCCGGGATAACAGACGTGCGGGGGGTAGATTGTACAACTCATACGCCATGGTGGTTGATTCTGGAAAGAAAGACTATAAAGATATACTTACCACGGTTAAAAGCATTCTTAACCAAAATCCGAGGTCTGATGATGTGGAAGGAATACGTAGTACCAGAGATGGCAAGCTCCTCATTACCACTAAAAAAGATAAAAATAAAGTAAAAACCATTAAAAATTTACTTACCAGTGCTGATGCGTCCATTAACGTAAGGGAGGTCAGTGGCAGAGTCCAAAGGGAGATAATATACATTAAGGGTATGGATCTTACCACTGAAAAAGATGAGGTAGTTAAAGCGGTCTTGGAAAAAGTTGGGGGGGCCATACCTTTCAACCTAAGCGAATTTAGACCCTATGCAAATAATTCCTTAGCGGTTACCTTGACTATAGATAAAAAAGTTGCACATAAAATCCTAAATGAACAATACTTGAGAATAGGTCTTGTTAACTGCATCACTGAAAAGAAAATTGAAATAAGACAATGCCGCAAATGCTGGTCTTTTGACCATGCGACAAAAGATTGTACAGGTACTGATAGAGCGAGTTGTTGCTATAGGTGCGGACAAGGTGGGCATACGGTTAAAGAATGTAAAGGGCAAGAATACTGTCCGATATGTGATGCAGATGGCCATAAAATTGGTACAAGAAATTGTACTAGTTTTAGAAAGGCCCTGGCTAAATCTAGAGTAAACACAACACTGCGCGTGAACAAAAATGTGGAGGGGGAGAAAACGGATAGCTTACCTGAGGAGGCGACGGGGGAACCCTCGGTCCTAGGTAGTCCAAATAAAGGCGGGGAAACTTCTGAGTCGGGGGCGTACGCCACTGAAATGGAAGTCACTTGGGAGGGGGAGGATGTTGGAGCGAGTGCTTTTGAGGGCATATCCAGGCAGGAGTCCACACTTTCTCGGTACCATTCATCTAGTTCTATAGCTGAACCGGACTGGGAAAACGAGCTGTGATAATCTAGTCAGACTAAATTATTAAGTTTATTAAATTCTAATTTTATTTAATTTTAAATTTGTTTATTGGTTTTAAATATACACTATACTTACCTGTTTGGGATCGGTCGAGTGATCTGAAACCAAATAAAAACAGCTATTTACTACAAATTTTTAGACTTACCTTATTTTCTTACATATACTTACCTGTGTCTTGGGTTTGTCCTTGCTGGTCTTGTTATATACCTATTCTTGTTCTTCATGAGCAATACTCACCGGCATAGTACTGATCTTGTCATCCTCCAGGTCAACGCGGGGCGTTCCTATGGGGCCCATGATATGGCAGCGCTCGCTGCGGAGGAAACGGGGGCTGATCTGGTTGTTGTTAGCGAACCAAATAGGAATGAGTGCGCAAAGTGGGGATGGGTTGCTGATCAGGAGGTCGAGGTGGCGATACTCTTTCGTAACAGGCGCTCGCAGGTGGTTGCGACTCACAGGGGTCGCGGCATAGTGGTTGTCAGGATGAAGGAACTTGATATTTACGCCTGTTATCTGCCACCAAGGTATAACCTAGAGGAATTTGAAAACCGAATTAATATACTTACCGAACTAGTACTGCATGGGAACCGGAACGCAATAGTTTTGGGTGACTTTAATGCCAAAGCCACGGAGTGGCACTCCTTGGTAACAGACGATCGGGGACATGTTCTTGCAGAGGCGGCGGCTTCATTGCATCTAACGGCTTTGAATAAACCTGGGTTACCTACTTTTGTAAGGGGGGCTTCGGCCACATACATAGACGTCACCTTTGTAACTACTGGGCTATTGAGGTGCGTGAAGGAGTGGACTATCCTTGAAAATGAAACATTGTCTGACCATAGACACATCCTTATTAAAATTAGAAAACAAGATAACTTACCATCCGATAAAACTAGCCATCTAGAGACCCGAAAAATTTACAATATCCCGCACTATAAAACGCTATTACAAGCGAGCATTAGTCCAAGGCCTGAGTTGCACCGGATCTCGGCACTTGAACGCCTGGTCCGTGGACTGTGGAGACGGGCGGATCACTATCACACACCTGTAAATAATGTTTTGTATTGGTGGAATGAAACGGTCGAGGCAGCCAGACGGCAGTGTGTGGCAGCTAAAAGACGCTATACTAGGGCTCGACGGGCTGACGCTGGGTCCGCGGAGGTTCACCTTCTGGAGGAGTACAGAGAGGCTCGTAGAGTCTTGAACCGCCTGATTCGTAAGGCAAAAAAGGACGCTTGGGCCAAGCTGTGTCTGGATCTGGAAAAGGATATATGGGGTCAGGCTTATCAGATCGTATGTAAGAAGTTTAGACTCACTGGGACACCCTATACAATTACGGCTGAGCTGAAAAAACAAATTATACATACCTTGTTCCCGCAAACTAAAGACCCGTTGCCCGCTAGGCGAAACTGTTTGCCTGGACGTCATTTTACTCCTGATGAAATACTTACCGCTGCAAATAAACTAAAACCGGGAAAGGCCTGCGGACCGGATGGTCTTCCTGGAGAGGCAGTCAGGGAGGCGGCTGCCATGTGTCCTGGTGTCTTCGCGGAGGCACTGAGTAGCATTCTAGTTACGGGAACCATCCCAATTGAGTGGAAGAAATCTAGGGTGATCCTTATCCCAAAGGCTGGAAAACCGCCTGAGGTACCGAGCTCATACAGGCCTTTATGCCTCACAAATAGTATGGCTAAACTCGCGGAACACGTCATAAAGGGTAGACTTGAGATCGAGATAAGAAATAGTGGGGGATTATCCCAAAAACAATTTGGTTTCTGCAGGGGCAGAAGCACCACACATGCTATAAGGGAAGTAGTTGAGAGGGGGATTAATGCCCGCATCCGAGGTAGGGGTGACCGGTGGTGCGTGCTGATTGCCGTGGATGTGCGTAACGCTTTTAATACAGCCTCTTGGCCTGGAATCATTGGTGAACTGGAAAGGAGGGGCATCTCGGAGTATCTGAGAAATATTATCATAAATTACTTTACCGACAGAAATATCCTGGATGGTGCTAACACATATAAAATGTCGGCTGGTATTCCGCAAGGGTCCATAATAGGGCCCCTGCTATGGAACGTCTTTTATGACCCCGTTCTAAGGCTCCCCTACCCAGAGGGGGTCACTCCGATTGGTTTCGCTGACGATCTGGCGGCCATTATCACTGCTGAAACAAGGGATACCCTGCGGGAAAAGATTAGTGAGACTATGGGACTGCTGGAACGATGGATGATACAAAATAAACTCACTATAGCGGCGGAGAAAACGGAATTCCTGGTCATGTGTGGCGGGAGAGACAGAAGGGAGGAGCTGGCTTTCGAGTTCGGGGGACGCACGATCTCGCCGTCAAAAACGGTGAAATATTTGGGTGTTATATTGGGTGAAAACTTAAATTTTAGTAAACATGTTGAGTACATTACCCGTAAGGCTGGTGAAAGGTCCAGTATCCTGGCTCGTCTAATGCCAAATCTGCGTGGTCCGTCCTCCGGTAAGCGCAGATTGTTACATAATGTTGTCCAGTCCATATTGACATACGCCGCCCCGGCATGGTTCCATTTAATTGCATACCAAAAGTACCGCAATATGATTAATGCAGCACAGCGCAAAGCCATAATTCGTGTGGTTTCTGCATATAGAACGGTTTCTATGGAGGCCTTGCAGGTTGTTTCTGGGATACCACCCATGGATCTCATTATGGAAGAGAGAAAACTTACTTTTGAGGGTGTAAATAAAAGTGACGCTGCTATACTTACCCGTGCCAAATGGCAAGAAAGGTGGGATACTTTAACCGCAAAGGCACAATGGACAAAAACTTTAATTCCTAATATTGGGCCATGGCTTGACTGCACACACAGAAAGGTTGATTACCATTTGACACAAGCCCTCACAGGTCACGGCAGCTTCGGTTCTTTTACCAAAAGAATTGGAAAAACAGAAACGGACTTATGTATATACTGTCAACTCAGAGATGACCCTGAGCATACGTTACTTACCTGTGATAGATGGTGGGCGATTCGGCAGAGGACCTGGCTGCTTATAGACCGAGAACTAGAGGCAAACAACCTAGTAACATCTATGATTGCTTCTCAAACTGAGTGGGAAATTATACACCATATGATTGTATCTATAATGACAGAAAAAGAAAAAGACTGTAGAAGGTTACAATAAACATGGTCTAGGAAAAATGTTTCATACTTACCACGAGTTCATGCGTTGTAAATCCTCAAAGATAGTTCCCATGGACTTCGTGATGCCTATCGGTCACACTTGTATATAGACCGATAGAGGAGTGGAGTTTTTAGAGGGTATGGCGACCGTCAAGCGAGTCCCTCACTCCCCCGGCTGACTTACCATCCTTCCATCAACGGCCGGGGCGTGCGTAACAGCATTTTCTCCACTAAAAAAAAAAAAAAAAAAAAAAAAAAAAAAAAAAAAAAAAAAAAAAAAAAAAAAAAAAAAAAAAAAAAAAAAAAAAAAAAAAAAAAAAAAAAAAAAAAAAAAAAAAAAAAAAAAAAAAAAAAAAAAAAAAAAAAAAAAAAAAAAAAAAAAAAAAAAAAAAAAAAAAAAAAAAAAAAAAAAAAAAAAAAAAAAAAAAAAAAAAAAAAAAAAAAAAAAAAAAAAAAAAAAAAAAAAAAAAAAAAAAAAAAAAAAAAAAAAAAAAAAAAAAAAAAAAAAAAAAAAAAAAAAAAAAAAAAAAAAAAAAAAAAAAAAAAAAAAAAAAAAAAAAAAAAAAAAAAAAAAAAAAAAAAAAAAAAAAAAAAAAAAAAAAAAAAAAAAAAAAAAAAAAAAAAAAAAAAAAAAAAAAAAAAAAAAAAAAAAAAAAAAAAAAAAAAAAAAAAAAAAAAAAAAAAAAAAAAAAAAAAAAAAAAAAAAAAAAAAAAAAAAAAAAAAAAAAAAAAAAAAAAAAAAAAAAAAAAAAAAAAAAAAAAAAAAAAAAAAAAAAAAAAAAAAAAAAAAAAAAAAAAAAAAAAAAAAAAAAAAAAAAAAAAAAAAAAAAAAAAAAAAAAAAAAAAAAAAAAAAAAAAAAAAAAAAAAAAAAAAAAAAAAAAAAAAAAAAAAAAAAAAAAAAAAAAAAAAAAAAAAAAAAAAAAAAAAAAAAAAAAAAAAAAAAAAAAAAAAAAAAAAAAAAAAAAAAAAAAAAAAAAAAAAAAAAAAAAAAAAAAAAAAAAAAAAAAAAAAAAAAAAAAAAAAAAAAAAAAAAAAAAAAAAAAAAAAAAAAAAAAAAAAAAAAAAAAAAAAAAAAAAAAAAAAAAAAAAAAAAAAAAAAAAAAAAAAAAAAAAAAAAAAAAAAAAAAAAAAAAAAAAAAAAAAAAAAAAAAAAAAAAAAAAAAAAAAAAAAAAAAAAAAAAAAAAAAAAAAAAAAAAAAAAAAAAAAAAAAAAAAAAAAAAAAAAAAAAAAAAAAAAAAAAAAAAAAAAAAAAAAAAAAAAAAAAAAAAAAAAAAAAAAAAAAAAAAAAAAAAAAAAAAAAAAAAAAAAAAAAAAAAAAAAAAAAAAAAAAAAAAAAAAAAAAAAAAAAAAAAAAAAAAAAAAAAAAAAAAAAAAAAAAAAAAAAAAAAAAAAAAAAAAAAAAAAAAAAAAAAAAAAAAAAAAAAAAAAAAAAAAAAAAAAAAAAAAAAAAAAAAAAAAAAAAAAAAAAAAAAAAAAAAAAAAAAAAAAAAAAAAAAAAAAAAAAAAAAAAAAAAAAAAAAAAAAAAAAAAAAAAAAAAAAAAAAAAAAAAAAAAAAAAAAAAAAAAAAAAAAAAAAAAAAAAAAAAAAAAAAAAAAAAAAAAAAAAAAAAAAAAAAAAAAAAAAAAAAAAAAAAAAAAAAAAAAAAAAAAAAAAAAAAAAAAAAAAAAAAAAAAAAAAAAAAAAAAAAAAAAAAAAAAAAAAAAAAAAAAAAAAAAAAAAAAAAAAAAAAAAAAAAAAAAAAAAAAAAAAAAAAAAAAAAAAAAAAAAAAAAAAAAAAAAAAAAAAAAAAAAAAAAAAAAAAAAAAAAAAAAAAAAAAAAAAAAAAAAAAAAAAAAAAAAAAAAAAAAAAAAAAAAAAAAAAAAAAAAAAAAAAAAAAAAAAAAAAAAAAAAAAAAAAAAAAAAAAAAAAAAAAAAAAAAAAAAAAAAAAAAAAAAAAAAAAAAAAAAAAAAAAAAAAAAAAAAAAAAAAAAAAAAAAAAAAAAAAAAAAAAAAAAAAAAAAAAAAAAAAAAAAAAAAAAAAAAAAAAAAAAAAAAAAAAAAAAAAAAAAAAAAAAAAAAAAAAAAAAAAAAAAAAAAAAAAAAAAAAAAAAAAAAAAAAAAAAAAAAAAAAAAAAAAAAAAAAAAAAAAAAAAAAAAAAAAAAAAAAAAAAAAAAAAAAAAAAAAAAAAAAAAAAAAAAAAAAAAAAAAAAAAAAAAAAAAAAAAAAAAAAAAAAAAAAAAAAAAAAAAAAAAAAAAAAAAAAAAAAAAAAAAAAAAAAAAAAAAAAAAAAAAAAAAAAAAAAAAAAAAAAAAAAAAAAAAAAAAAAAAAAAAAAAAAAAAAAAAAAAAAAAAAAAAAAAAAAAAAAAAAAAAAAAAAAAAAAAAAAAAAAAAAAAAAAAAAAAAAAAAAAAAAAAAAAAAAAAAAAAAAAAAAAAAAAAAAAAAAAAAAAAAAAAAAAAAAAAAAAAAAAAAAAAAAAAAAAAAAAAAAAAAAAAAAAAAAAAAAAAAAAAAAAAAAAAAAAAAAAAAAAAAAAAAAAAAAAAAAAAAAAAAAAAAAAAAAAAAAAAAAAAAAAAAAAAAAAAAAAAAAAAAAAAAAAAAAAAAAAAAAAAAAAAAAAAAAAAAAAAAAAAAAAAAAAAAAAAAAAAAAAAAAAAAAAAAAAAAAAAAAAAAAAAAAAAAAAAAAAAAAAAAAAAAAAAAAAAAAAAAAAAAAAAAAAAAAAAAAAAAAAAAAAAAAAAAAAAAAAAAAAAAAAAAAAAAAAAAAAAAAAAAAAAAAAAAAAAAAAAAAAAAAAAAAAAAAAAAAAAAAAAAAAAAAAAAAAAAAAAAAAAAAAAAAAAAAAAAAAAAAAAAAAAAAAAAAAAAAAAAAAAAAAAAAAAAAAAAAAAAAAAAAAAAAAAAAAAAAAAAAAAAAAAAAAAAAAAAAAAAAAAAAAAAAAAAAAAAAAAAAAAAAAAAAAAAAAAAAAAAAAAAAAAAAAAAAAAAAAAAAAAAAAAAAAAAAAAAAAAAAAAAAAAAAAAAAAAAAAAAAAAAAAAAAAAAAAAAAAAAAAAAAAAAAAAAAAAAAAAAAAAAAAAAAAAAAAAAAAAAAAAAAAAAAAAAAAAAAAAAAAAAAAAAAAAAAAAAAAAAAAAAAAAAAAAAAAAAAAAAAAAAAAAAAAAAAAAAAAAAAAAAAAAAAAAAAAAAAAAAAAAAAAAAAAAAAAAAAAAAAAAAAAAAAAAAAAAAAAAAAAAAAAAAAAAAAAAAAAAAAAAAAAAAAAAAAAAAAAAAAAAAAAAAAAAAAAAAAAAAAAAAAAAAAAAAAAAAAAAAAAAAAAAAAAAAAAAAAAAAAAAAAAAAAAAAAAAAAAAAAAAAAAAAAAAAAAAAAAAAAAAAAAAAAAAAAAAAAAAAAAAAAAAAAAAAAAAAAAAAAAAAAAAAAAAAAAAAAAAAAAAAAAAAAAAAAAAAAAAAAAAAAAAAAAAAAAAAAAAAAAAAAAAAAAAAAAAAAAAAAAAAAAAAAAAAAAAAAAAAAAAAAAAAAAAAAAAAAAAAAAAAAAAAAAAAAAAAAAAAAAAAAAAAAAAAAAAAAAAAAAAAAAAAAAAAAAAAAAAAAAAAAAAAAAAAAAAAAAAAAAAAAAAAAAAAAAAAAAAAAAAAAAAAAAAAAAAAAAAAAAAAAAAAAAAAAAAAAAAAAAAAAAAAAAAAAAAAAAAAAAAAAAAAAAAAAAAAAAAAAAAAAAAAAAAAAAAAAAAAAAAAAAAAAAAAAAAAAAAAAAAAAAAAAAAAAAAAAAAAAAAAAAAAAAAAAAAAAAAAAAAAAAAAAAAAAAAAAAAAAAAAAAAAAAAAAAAAAAAAAAAAAAAAAAAAAAAAAAAAAAAAAAAAAAAAAAAAAAAAAAAAAAAAAAAAAAAAAAAAAAAAAAAAAAAAAAAAAAAAAAAAAAAAAAAAAAAAAAAAAAAAAAAAAAAAAAAAAAAAAAAAAAAAAAAAAAAAAAAAAAAAAAAAAAAAAAAAAAAAAAAAAAAAAAAAAAAAAAAAAAAAAAAAAAAAAAAAAAAAAAAAAAAAAAAAAAAAAAAAAAAAAAAAAAAAAAAAAAAAAAAAAAAAAAAAAAAAAAAAAAAAAAAAAAAAAAAAAAAAAAAAAAAAAAAAAAAAAAAAAAAAAAAAAAAAAAAAAAAAAAAAAAAAAAAAAAAAAAAAAAAAAAAAAAAAAAAAAAAAAAAAAAAAAAAAAAAAAAAAAAAAAAAAAAAAAAAAAAAAAAAAAAAAAAAAAAAAAAAAAAAAAAAAAAAAAAAAAAAAAAAAAAAAAAAAAAAAAAAAAAAAAAAAAAAAAAAAAAAAAAAAAAAAAAAAAAAAAAAAAAAAAAAAAAAAAAAAAAAAAAAAAAAAAAAAAAAAAAAAAAAAAAAAAAAAAAAAAAAAAAAAAAAAAAAAAAAAAAAAAAAAAAAAAAAAAAAAAAAAAAAAAAAAAAAAAAAAAAAAAAAAAAAAAAAAAAAAAAAAAAAAAAAAAAAAAAAAAAAAAAAAAAAAAAAAAAAAAAAAAAAAAAAAAAAAAAAAAAAAAAAAAAAAAAAAAAAAAAAAAAAAAAAAAAAAAAAAAAAAAAAAAAAAAAAAAAAAAAAAAAAAAAAAAAAAAAAAAAAAAAAAAAAAAAAAAAAAAAAAAAAAAAAAAAAAAAAAAAAAAAAAAAAAAAAAAAAAAAAAAAAAAAAAAAAAAAAAAAAAAAAAAAAAAAAAAAAAAAAAAAAAAAAAAAAAAAAAAAAAAAAAAAAAAAAAAAAAAAAAAAAAAAAAAAAAAAAAAAAAAAAAAAAAAAAAAAAAAAAAAAAAAAAAAAAAAAAAAAAAAAAAAAAAAAAAAAAAAAAAAAAAAAAAAAAAAAAAAAAAAAAAAAAAAAAAAAAAAAAAAAAAAAAAAAAAAAAAAAAAAAAAAAAAAAAAAAAAAAAAAAAAAAAAAAAAAAAAAAAAAAAAAAAAAAAAAAAAAAAAAAAAAAAAAAAAAAAAAAAAAAAAAAAAAAAAAAAAAAAAAAAAAAAAAAAAAAAAAAAAAAAAAAAAAAAAAAAAAAAAAAAAAAAAAAAAAAAAAAAAAAAAAAAAAAAAAAAAAAAAAAAAAAAAAAAAAAAAAAAAAAAAAAAAAAAAAAAAAAAAAAAAAAAAAAAAAAAAAAAAAAAAAAAAAAAAAAAAAAAAAAAAAAAAAAAAAAAAAAAAAAAAAAAAAAAAAAAAAAAAAAAAAAAAAAAAAAAAAAAAAAAAAAAAAAAAAAAAAAAAAAAAAAAAAAAAAAAAAAAAAAAAAAAAAAAAAAAAAAAAAAAAAAAAAAAAAAAAAAAAAAAAAAAAAAAAAAAAAAAAAAAAAAAAAAAAAAAAAAAAAAAAAAAAAAAAAAAAAAAAAAAAAAAAAAAAAAAAAAAAAAAAAAAAAAAAAAAAAAAAAAAAAAAAAAAAAAAAAAAAAAAAAAAAAAAAAAAAAAAAAAAAAAAAAAAAAAAAAAAAAAAAAAAAAAAAAAAAAAAAAAAAAAAAAAAAAAAAAAAAAAAAAAAAAAAAAAAAAAAAAAAAAAAAAAAAAAAAAAAAAAAAAAAAAAAAAAAAAAAAAAAAAAAAAAAAAAAAAAAAAAAAAAAAAAAAAAAAAAAAAAAAAAAAAAAAAAAAAAAAAAAAAAAAAAAAAAAAAAAAAAAAAAAAAAAAAAAAAAAAAAAAAAAAAAAAAAAAAAAAAAAAAAAAAAAAAAAAAAAAAAAAAAAAAAAAAAAAAAAAAAAAAAAAAAAAAAAAAAAAAAAAAAAAAAAAAAAAAAAAAAAAAAAAAAAAAAAAAAAAAAAAAAAAAAAAAAAAAAAAAAAAAAAAAAAAAAAAAAAAAAAAAAAAAAAAAAAAAAAAAAAAAAAAAAAAAAAAAAAAAAAAAAAAAAAAAAAAAAAAAAAAAAAAAAAAAAAAAAAAAAAAAAAAAAAAAAAAAAAAAAAAAAAAAAAAAAAAAAAAAAAAAAAAAAAAAAAAAAAAAAAAAAAAAAAAAAAAAAAAAAAAAAAAAAAAAAAAAAAAAAAAAAAAAAAAAAAAAAAAAAAAAAAAAAAAAAAAAAAAAAAAAAAAAAAAAAAAAAAAAAAAAAAAAAAAAAAAAAAAAAAAAAAAAAAAAAAAAAAAAAAAAAAAAAAAAAAAAAAAAAAAAAAAAAAAAAAAAAAAAAAAAAAAAAAAAAAAAAAAAAAAAAAAAAAAAAAAAAAAAAAAAAAAAAAAAAAAATTGTTTTGTCCATAAATGTCACTGGCCGTAGTGTAAAAAGGCAAAATTCGAAATGTCTGGTAAAAATTCAGGAATTCCCCGGGCGGGTCCGGCTGATAGCCGGGAATCCCGCACTTTGGCCAGCGCCGAAGTCTGCCCCGAAGGATACGGGGGGGGCAGCGAGACATTTAAAACACCAACCACAGAAAGAAGGGGGTCAGTACGCAGTGTTGAACTCATTTGGAATGATGAGGAGGGTACCTCTGTCGAGGGAAGAAGCACACCACGCAGCTGGATGGACAGACTAAGACCAGCCCCAACTCCATACGCAGACGAACAAAAAAAACGAAAAAGACTGAATACTTCGATGTCAGAAGACTCAAGTATACTTACGCCATATAAAAAAAAAGAAAGTCCCGAAGTATTCTGTATAAAGGAAGCACTAGAAGCAATGTACAAACTAATAGATGAACTAAACAAACATATTGACAAGAACACCAAACGAGAGGTCAAAAGCATCGCAACACAACTGCGAAGACCTATGACAACTCTGAAACAAAACTTTATCCAAGACTTCTTCGAAAAACATAAATATGAAGAAGAAAAGATGCTTATTGAAACAGAAAACCAAACAGATGAAACGGGTGAAAAAGAAAATGAATTTGAAACTCTAAAAATGGAAAACATAAAACTAAAAGAAGAAGTTAATACCCTAGTAAACGAAACAACGAACATATATAAACCTAAAATAGAAGATATGAAAACCGAAATTAACAAACTTAAGGAAGAAATGAAAAAGCAAAAAATAGACCAATTAGATAAAATAAATGAACTGAATAAAAAAATCAGTAAACTAAAGGACCAAAACAAGACAGAACAAATGGACGAAACCTATCACTTACCAGAATCCTCAATAACATATGATGAATACCAAAAGGTGGCTAACCTAAACTGGAGTGTAGATAGCTATAAAAACACGAAAATAATAATTGGTAATCCCATTAATACAAACGAAAACACAGTGAAAATCATTATAAAAGAACCAAAAGATAAAAATATGGAACACAGTATACAAAAATTATACAAAGACCGCTTCCCTGAACTGACCCAAATTGAGGAGGAATTTGAAGTCATAGAGCAAAACACTAAATCAAAAAACGGATCCCTAAAAAGTAACAAAAAGATAATTCTAGCTAACTACGATGGGACAATTCAGGGGACGTGGAATACGATACAAAAAATAAAAGAAGAAATTCAAGAAAACGAAGAAATTGCCCTACACCACCTAGAAAATATCACACTGGAGCAATTATGTAAAATAAACGAAGTAATATTCCATAATACGACAAATAAAATACAGATATACACGACAAGAAGAAAAAAACAGGAAATGGACAATACAAATGAGGAGAAACCAAGAAATAAAAACACGTATGCGGTTGTGGTTGAAAACGGAGAAAGAAACTATAAAGAAACTCTAACAAAAGTGAAAAAAATAATTGGATCCAACCCTGTCGGAAAATCCATTCAGGAATTAAAAAGTACGCGTGATGGAAAACTATTGATAGTAACAAACAAAGAAGAGAGGGTAATTAAAGAAATTACAGAATTAATAAATAAATCGGGAAAGGAAATTACAGCTAAAGAAACCGGATTAAAAGAAAAGAAAATACAAGTATACATTAGGGGTATAGACGAGGACACAACAAAAGAAGAAATAACAAAAGCAATAAAAAAACAAATAGGAAACCAAAACGACATAACTCTAAGTGACATAAGACCATATAAAAATTGCACGCAAACAATTACACTAGTGGTTGATCAAAAAATTGGAAGGGACCTAATAAAAAATGGACACATAAGAATAGGATATGTTAACTGCCTTATAGAAGAAAAACATAGAATTCAAATCTGTAACAAATGTTGGGAGCAGGAGCACCACCGTAGAGAATGTGTAGGCCCAAATAGAACTGATAAATGCTATAAATGCGGTGAGGGTGGACACCTGGCGAGTAAATGCACAAATAAAGAGTTCTGTTTGGTATGTGACACGGGAGGACACTCAGCCAATACTGGGGGATGCCCCACTTTCAGGAAACTGCTAAGCGAAAGGAGGAGAAAGGAGCGCAAAAAAATAGACTCTAATAGATACAGTGTTGTGGGCAACATAAGTGAAACAAGCGAGAACAGCGAGGTAAACTGGAATACAAAAAATGAAACAATAGATAACGAACAAATAAAAGGACCGAACGAAACAGATAAATAAAACAAAAACAAAAAACACAAAAACACAAAAAACACAAAGGACAAACTAAAGACAAACCTCTCGGATAGTAAAAACAGATATAGTGTAAATAGTGTAAATTGTATATATAGTCTAATATTATACCTTAGATTAGTTAATACATATAACCTCCTACTTATTAATAAATTAAAACACACACAAAATAAAATACAAATAGAGCATAAAATAACTATAAAAATAACTATATAAAATAACTATAAAATAGTAACTATATACAAAGAAATAGATATATATAAAATGAAACAGATAAATATACTACAAATTAACACAGACAAAAAAAGAGCCGCTAAAGATCTAATCACACAAATATGTAAGGAACAAAATGTACAGTTAATTATAGGACAAGAACCAAACAAGAACTATTTACAAGGCACACTGTGTGATGAAAGGGGAGAATGTTTTATCTGGGCGTCCAGGGAAATTGAGATACAAAGGGGCCACTCAGGAAAAGGTTTTGTTGGGGCGGAGGTGGGAGACACCAGAATCGTGTCTTGCTACTTCTCACCCAATCGAAGCGAAACAGAATTCGAAGAATATCTATATGAACTGCAACAGTACCTGAAGAAATCGGATAAGGAAACAATAATTGGCGGAGACATGAACACAAAAAGCCAGCTGTGGGGAGCAACAGCAATACAGAGTAAAAATAAGAAAAGACAAATACTTGAGGAGTGGCTGGATGTGAATAACCTGGTGGTAGTCAACAGGGGCCCTGAACCTACCTTCTCAAACAAAAATGGCACATCACATATTGACATAACGTTTGCTACCCCACAGCTGAGCAATAAAATCAAAAAATGGAAAGTCGATAAAAATTTAATGACCTTTAGCAGCCACTACTGCATAACGTACCGTATCGAAGAAATTGTATATAAAATAAAAAACCCAGCACCTGGATGGAAGATCACCCCGGAGGGAATTAACATGTTTAAGCAAAAAATTAACATAGAAATAGAAAATAACATCAATGATCCAGAAACTTTAACTAAATACATTACACAAAAATGTACAGAAAGCTTTAAACTAAAAAGAAAATACTGTGGACGACACAAACCCTCCTACTGGTGGACAGATAAAATAGGAGATATAAGGAAAAATTGTATATACTTAAGACGTAGACTAATGAGAATAAATAAAAAAGAAGGAAACATAGCACTTAAAACGCAGGCAAGAATCGTGTATAAACAAGAAAAGAAAAAACTAAAAAAAGAAATTACAAAAGAAAAAATAAAGCATGGAAAGAGATGATTGAGGAACTAAATAATGACGTATGGGGTTTGGGATACAAAATAATCACAAAAAAGATACATAAAGGTGTAAATATAGAATTAGGTATAGAGGACATAACATTACAAATAAACAAACTATTTCCGGAACATACAATAAACACGTGGAAAGAAATTGAAACACGGGAAACAGATATTGTGGCTTTCTCCGAAATGGAACTGAACGAAACTGTAAATAAGATTAAAAGTAAAAAAGCCCCTGGACCAGATAATATCCCACCTGCTATTGTGAAAGAGTTTTGTAAGAGACACCCAGTAAAGATTTTGAATATCATGAATGACTGCCTTAAATATGGANATTTCCGCAAGAAAAAAAACATATACGCGTACTCTACTAATAGAGTAGATTACAAAAAAAGAAAAAAAAACACTGTAAGTGGTTTCCGGTAATCTAAAGTCTTACCAATTAAAATAGGACAAAACAATATAAAATCACAGCCATGTATTAAATATTTGGGTATTTTCCTAGCTACGGATTTTAGAATGAGAGAACAGTTCGTTAAAACTAAAGAAAAAGTAACAAATTGTATCTTGGATCTCTCCAGACTAACCTCTAACATATCTGGCCCTAAATTTAAACAAAGAAAAATGATTATGACTACAGCTTTATCTATCTTACTGTATGGAGCCCCGGTCTGGGCAAATGCGATGCGTTTTAGGACGTACGGTGATATTATGAGAGGACTCTGCCGTCGGGTGGCTTTGAGAGTAGTCTGTGCCTATAGGACAGCCCCTTCTGAGGCAGTACTGGCTCTGAGTAAGGTCCCTCCTATTGAATTTCAGATTGAAGAGCGCTGCGAACTGTTTTACAAGGGCAGAGAAGCCAAAGGGGCAGCTAGGGAAAAACTAATGCAGAAGTGGGCTGATAGATGGGAACAATATAATGGCTGGGCCAAAATCTTCATAAAAGATATCAAAAAATGGTTTTATGCTCCATGGACAGAACCGGAACACTATATGGTTCAAATGATTACCGGGCATGGCGTCTTTTCTACATATTTAAAAAGAATAGGCCGACAAAATGATTCGAGGTGTTGGTACTGCTCCGAGGACGACTCCCTGGAGCACACATTATTCCACTGCGTTAAATGGAAGCAGAAAAAAACGAGGGCTGAAAACGGAATTGGGGAAATTAACATTTCTAACATTGGCGATATGATCGTAGAATCCGAAGAGAAATGGGTCATAGTTAGAGACCTGATCACAGAAATCATGAAAGAAAAAGCAGAGTTCGAAAGAAATCTAAACCGTAGAACTAACTGAGTAAATGGTGGGGGCTCGCGCATCCCCCAAACGCGAGGTATCGACTGAAAAAGAATACGAATTTTCTAATTGTAAATAAAATTATTTAAACATTTGCGTGAGATACAGTTTGAAAAAGAGTGAGAATTCTTTAATTGAAAATAATGCTTGTGTATTGCTTCTCATGGATAGTCTTACTTATTTATTTGTTTATTTTATATAAAATCATTCGAGTCGTTTAAGAGAATTACCGATTGATAAAGAATAAGAATTTTCTAATTGTAAATAAAACATGTATATTGCTTTTACTCTTATTTTGGTTTATTACTTGTCTATTAATTTGTTATAATCAATTTCATTATTTGCTCTAACCTAACAATCTTTTGACTTATAACTACGTATGTACAAAATAAGAACTAAAATATTGGCAAATCGTAAAAGAGGTCGCATGGCCTGTTCTGACATAAAAAAAAAATCTGCCGGTCCACTTTCGTGTCCTCTGGGGGCTGGGGGGCTTGGTTCTCTCGTCTCTCCTTCGGGGGCACACCGCGGTGATCATGTTACCTGAAATCATAAATGGCACAGTAATGCAACGGCAATTTTGTGTAAAAAATTAGTATACCTGATATCTTTCCTCCCACATCGTGTAGAAATGCGAAAGCAGCACCAGGATGTTCCGGGAGATGCCCTGTGGCGCCGTCAAGGCCACAGGAAGAGCGGAGGTTTTAGTGGGTAGGGCATAATCAGTCTCTCGCGAGTCCCACACTCCCCCGGTCGACTTACCATCATACCATCAACGGCCGGGGCGTGCGTAACAGCATTTTCTTCGCTATAAAAAAAAAAGAAAAAAAAAAAAAAAAAAAAAAAAAAAAAAAAAAAA
>JABRWK010000202.1:126531-142407 GCA_013372445.1 Hypothenemus hampei | reverse complement strand
TGCTATACTGTATGAATTTTCATTAAAAATTATTAGATAATTATTTTCTCAAACACTCTTTATTTTATCAAAGATCAAGGAAAAAAAACATAAATTAAAGAACAAATATAGAAAAACAAATATAAGCAACCCTTTCCTATTAAAAAAATACAATTCTCAAAAATGTGATGACGTCACAATTTATAAATCAGAAACAAAAAAAATTATATGAATTAATGCTTTTTTAAAAATTAAAATCGACTTGTTTCAGCTTTTTAAATAAATTCTTATTAACAAAATTGTGAATTTTGTGTGTTACTTTAGCGACACACTGTATTTATCGGCATTCATTTTAGTGAAAATGTTGCATAATGGTTTTTTAGAGAATAATGTTTAGTTAGAATAACTGCTAAACGCCCTCCAAAAACTTTAAAGAATCTCCACCAAAATTTCTACTTATCATCGCTTCTTTTCACAACATTGATCATGCTAACAAATTTAAAATCACCCGGCTTCAATCTTCATCACAAGTCATGTGATTATCTATTAAATTTATTTTTAAAATTTTAAGAGTATTTACTTTAATGTCTTATCATTTTGCGACATTTGCTACACACATCTCACAGTGACTAGCACTCTTATTTTCAACTTTTAATTCTCTCTAAAAATTTGAAAACAGTCGTCTCACGTAAGCTTTCCATCACTCCTACTGGAATGACTTTTATATAGTCTTTGTCTAATATGCAAATGGCCCATTATGCTATTTTCTAATAACGCTACAGATCTAAGGCATGTAGAAATTTATAAACAACATATTCCTAGATGTATATATTTTGATTATGTTTCCTGCCAGATGAACTGTTATATACGAATATACGAATTTATAAAGACTTACTGCGTTTACAGCAGGAACAGAATTGTAAATTAAATATAAGCTTACAGATCTTTCATAGAACGTTTACAAAATGGAATAAAATCTGCTTATAAATTTTAAGAATTGAATAGTGAAAATTAGAAAGGGTTTGAATGTCATTTTTCACAAAATTTAGTTTTTGATGTAGAAATATTCTAAGGATGTCTTTATGTTCTATGAAAGGTTCTAAGCACGAATATTGAAATATGAGATTTCAAGAGCTACTTGTACCTATAGGGTGTCCCGAAATTAAGGGACCACATTTTAGGGACGAATTCTAGGACCAAAAATATTAAGAAAAGTTCTTATAAACTTAGGGCGGCAAATGGACAATAATATTTTACATTGAATACAAAAATCTAAACGAAATTAAAAACAAAACTTCAGAAGTGTATTATACAGTGACGGTATAGGATATTTTTGACTCCAACTTTTTTGCTTGCAACTGTTTATAGAATTTAACCAGAGAAATTGAAAATATTGAGTTTTTTGCGTACAAAAGATACTCTTGATTGGCTTCGATCAAATACATATACCGTTTTCGAATAAAATGAATATTAATAATACACTACATGCTATAACGCCAATTGGTTGCTTACAATTTTGAATGGAAAAATGACCGTACCCTAAAAAAAATTCCATTAGCATTAAATTTACATAAAATGTGTTTTTTTAATTAACCAGTTTATGAAGCGTTCAGTCAATAAATTTCTTTAATTTATATTCAGTTTTTCTCGGTTTACTCAAAACTTTGTTTTTGGCACTTAAGACCCTTTCTAATTTCCACTACTCAACTATGAACTATAGTGCATTTCAGATCTATTGGTTTTTTCGCTATCTGATGCAAAAATGGCTTTGATATGTTTGTGTTTTTATTTGTTATCCTTTACTTCGTGGCATTTTGTAATAAAAATAAATTATTTCGTACAGGGTGTCCCAAAAATAGATGGCTAAAATGCTATCATGATATTCTTTGGGTCAAAACATTACGATTTGGCTGAACAATCATTTGGAAAAGTGTATCGTTTGGCTGGTACTGATGCTCAAAGCTCTTGAAAAAAATGTTTTTCGTATTTATAAAATATTTTATATATTTTATACAATATTAGCTATTTTATATTTTTATTAGTTACCATCTTGTGAACTTTGCAAGATAATTTGACTACCGTTGACAACAAGATTACAACAAACATCAGTGTCTTAAAAAAATTTCATACCCATTTTTTGCCAATCTGTTCAATTTTTGTTTATCTATAGTTAACTACTACATAAATTTATTCAAATTTTTATATTCCAGAATAAACAGTTTATAATGATAATATTGTAAATTTCCATATGCAAACTGATAAAAATTTGTAAAAATAAAAAAATTTCCAAAAATTGTAGTGTTTCTATACAAATTTCATTCACTGTAATCGCACAATGAGATGATATATTTTATACTTTATAATTACGTTTGGCAATTTTGTATACCTATCTCAGAAAATTTTTTTATGTCTAAGGCATTTGAAATATTATTTATCAAAGAGAAAAACTTTTTAAAATTAAAAATTTAATCAAACTAAAAGTTATCTTTTGATTTAAAAAACATTGATGAAATCTACAAATGTTAACAAATAAATTCTCTTACAAATTTTAATGGAAAAAATGATTTTTATAAAATGAATGTACCTTTAGTAACAAAAAATTTACAGGGAAATCTTTCATAAGCGGACACTCACGGTTCCGGAAATTTTATCCGGATGTGGCAGGTGTCCGCTTATTGCAAAGCATTTTACGTGATATGCTGAAATTTGATTCGGTAAAATTTGCCCGGTTAAAAGAGGTGTCCGTTAATTAGACGTTACCACAAAGGGAGATTTTACTGTATTTCTAATTTATAACCTCCTAGTAGTCCCTGTCTAATCCCCAAATTTATCTACCTACTCCAAAATTATTCCAACTTTTCCTTACGTCCTATCGAATAATATTAAAAACTTGATAACTGGACTTCAAATTAAAATAAATAAGAATGATTTCAGCCAGTTGTATTACCAGAGTTGTCAAAAGTGATATGGAAATTTAGCATTCATTATCAACCAATTATTATAATCATTGGGAAACAGCAATTTGGGTGTCTTAGATCTGTGACTTGTTTGGGACTAACTTTTGGCTCTGAATCCAAAAATTATCTGTTTTTGTCTATCACGTCAAATGTGTAAGTAACAGGCTCTTGCATCAAAAGTCATACAAAATGTGAATATAAAAGGAAATAAAAAGAAAGCTTACCAAATATATTATTCACAAAGAATAATTTATTTTAAGAATTCAGATCCACGTCGGTAGGTGAGATAAAAAAAATAAAAATGAAAAAACGAAAGTGTAGAGAAAAAAATTGACGTGGTAGAAGAATACTAACTGAAATTTTGAAATTCGCATGCCCATTTAACTCTAAAGCTGCTCAAAAATTGAACTCAACAGAAATTGTGTTACAAATTGTTCTCCAAAGTTAATTATAAACTTGATGTTGACGTTGATGGTTTCGTTGACGGTTGCCGTTGCTGTTACTGTTTGATGTTGCTGCTCGGCAGGGACAAAAAGCGAATTATAAAAATCTGTTCAGTTACCTGAAAATGATTTTGATATTCCAAATTATTTTTAATTAATAATTTATATTACGTCGATTATGTCAATTAGACATATCTTTTAACTATGAATATTGATATAAACAGAAAGGTTTTGAGCGCACTTAGGGTACTTCTTTGTGTCTATGTGATAATAAAATTGAGAAAAGGCGACGGAGGCCTGTATATAAAGTTAATTCTATTAACAGAATTGGGAATAAAATTGGGAACTATCTGTACAACAAACAGATGAACATGAAAGTTCCTTCACAATTCTTTAACTACACACAAATGGTAGGCCTGTATTTGAAATATTACTAAAAAAGTAAATTCAAGAATAAAAAAAACAGTGTAGATCTGATGGCATTAGTCTCGAACAACGATTGGTAATCAGAACTCGCCATCTAACTACCATAATGCCAAAAGTATTTTCTGTAATTTGTCGTGACAATCAAATCGGTCAATAACACAATTTTTTGATTTTTAGACTTGAATATCTCAAAACTCTGAAGTAATAGAGCAATTTTGCGGTCAGATTTGGGTTTACCATAAAAAATTTTATAAGAAGCGTGTATTTTCAATTCAACAATAAAAATAAGTATCTCTTTCGTGAAGTACTATAATTAATTATGAATATATAAACAAAATATTTATAAGGAATCTAAATGAACTAATTGACTAATTGATTTTAATTGGCTGAATCGACAACGGCAACTCAAAAGTTAAAATTTGAAAACATTCACGAACAACGTGCTGACTTAACAATTGCAACAGCAATTACATTTATGAATGATCTCTTTTTTAACTTTGAACGGCAACGTCAACAGTCAACAGCAACGTGAACGTCAAGTTTATAAATCCAGCTTTATTTGTGTTAAACAATCCGACGATACTCACCATTTATTGCAATGACAATTTCAACTCCTCAGACGTCGAACAGGGATTTTAACTTTAAGTTCGAGGTACAGATTTTATATCCTAGTAACCACGCTCTATGCTATATCCAATCAAACAGTAAACCATACAAATTGTGTTTCATTAATGGATATCATAACGGATAATATCTGTTTCGCTAAAAAATATTATTTCAATATTGAAGAAACGGAACTAGTTAAAATTTTAAACATTAACATGAATGATGTAGATCACGTTCAATACTAACTAAGAGAATGTTAAACCCACCCCTCTGAGACTATAAAAACAAATGGTACAACTCCGTCTTAAGTTTCCCTACTATAGTTTGCACAAACAATTACAACACTTTAAGCCCTGGCACGATAGCTAGCTTGGATTATTCCATAGAAGATTGAAAATAATACCGTACAATCGAAAAATATGTAATATGTAATTTGGAATATACCCATCCATCTGTGCAATAACCCTTCGAAGAACTCTACAGGCAGAAGACGTTAATTTGATTAGGAAGATATCGAGCTTACCGGAATATACTTTGTTTATTTAAAATAGGCCATGATGTAATTGTTCATTTGGCATGCAACCAACACAAGTTCCTTGCGTAATGGACAAACACATATACATATAAATATCTCAAAGTTTACTGGGATGTGGTTGCTGGAACTTCCCAACGTTATCAGTTTTTTTAGAAATTATCCAATTAATGTTGACATATCGTTCGAATTGTTTATGGTTTTTCGAGATTTTTCTATTACTTTACCTCAAATCTTACAAAAATGTCTTTTCAGAATGAATTAAAGTTCAATGCTCCGATACATAAAGTTTTGTTATGCCGTTCTCAACAGATGGTTGGCCATCCATTAACAAAAATAAAAAAAGAACTAGAAAATAAAGAGTTTTTCTTCATTTTAGTATAATACCCGTGTGTACAAATCCATACATATATATTGTACATGCATATACTCGGTCCTGAAATTCACACTCGTGCCTTTAGGACTTGATTCATGAACCAAAAATAAATTGAAAATGAAGTATTGAAAATTTGTAAATCCGCTTTCGTTACTGTTAAGGTTTTAGTAAAAAATCTTATTTTTATTAATATCTTTAAAATCGTTTGCGATATTGAAATAAAATTTTGCGTGTTTTCACAGTTAATAAAAATTATATTTTCAATATCACTAATGACGGGCATATGGACACATCACAATATATACTTAAAGAAAAAAATGGTACGCTCAAAATAAAAATTGTTTTTGATTTCTTCGTTCAATTTGGAAGAAAAAATCTCATTTGATTTTTTTTGTGCGACGGATCGTTTTTATGTAAAAAAATAAAAACAATTGACAATTGACATGTATGATATTTTATAATGGTTTTAATACTACATATCAATGAACAATTGGATTTCTTACTAAAATTTTAACAGCCTGTATTACAGTAACGGACGCGAATTTGCAGATTTTCAACATTTCATTTTCAATTTGTTTTGTATAACGTAAATTTTCAGAAGCTCAAGAGTATAGTAATTATTTTAATTCAACCGTTAATCAAAGAAAATACCTATTATGAGAAGGTTCCCGTAACCGGTTTCACGTATCGATTCCGGAATGTCCGTGATATTGGCTCAGACCCCATTTAAGGAAGTAGAGAAAAGCAGCATGAAAATTAAGCCAATGAGCAAGTCAGCATCGGTTATTCTATTTCTGGAGTGGACCTTGTAAAGCAGATTCTGAGAGTTTCAGCAACCCCTTGATGCCCAGTCACCTATGTTGAGGGCTTGAAAATATTCACCAATAGTCCCTCTATCCGGTCCAAGGCAGAATGCGGTTGTCCAATTAATCAATTAAATTAAACAAGAGCAGGAACACAAGGGGGTAGCCCGGCTAAAGGCACATCTCTAGGACAGACGCAGGTCGCGCTAACGGAGTCGTACCCACACTCAGAGCCCCTCCAACAACCATAGAGTATCGGTCCTGGGTTAACAAGTGCCTACTAAACTATGGAAAACCACATGGGGTAGTTATACCTAACCTCAAAGTCAATCTGCGCTAACGAACTAATAAAGCCATCTACTTTTAATTTGAAGCAAACATTCCCGTGAGACTCAAACAAGTACTCACCAATAATAACCACTAATTAATTCGGCTTTTTTAAATGCTTCAATATAAATTACTCCACAAAAGTTGAGAGTATAGGAATATTTCAAATGCAACTTTTGCATTTTTTGTGATTTAATATTTTCCTGAATTAGCAGTATTTATACAAATCCCTGGATTTTAAGCAAATAATCGGCAATTTGTTCAAATGTTTTTTATTAAAGGCATAATTCTGATAATACTTCTACGAGGAAATAGTAAAACAAATTTCCATTGAGTTTTTGAGGAATGAATTATTGTTCTCAATGATTCGCCTCCTAAATAATGACTGAGAAAATATTTTGATGATATTCTTCTACAATTGCGTATGGGTACGCATTCGTCCAAACATGAAAATTAGGTAATTCTTGTTTCTATCTTTAGAAGAAATTATCTCATCTCTATAAAGTATTCATTTTTTATGATTTGGATCTTGCAAAGACACCTCTTCGAACCAATGGTAAAATGTTCTCGAGACAATATAACCCAATATTATATGACCATAACAAATTTTCATTTAAAATATCCAAAGAGTTTTATGACTAATATTAAATGCATTAGCTCAAGCGCTTATAGCAGCATTTCTTTAATTATTCAAAGGATTTGTTCTTGTTAGCAAAATTTTCTACTGTCTTCAAGTTTTAGTGTAATCTTGTAAATATATTTGGACAAGGTATTCGTTTGCCAGGAAATTACTACGGGCATAAACATTTTGATTTCAGCAAATATATGTACATGATCATATTGCCCACATTTGAACTATTTCCCGATTGAAAAACGACGTACGATGGAAATATTAAAAAAAAATTAGTTGGCAGGCCTTTCATGAAGTTTGTAACATTTCGTAAGTTTAACTTCTGAGGTTCTATTAATGCCTACACTTATTTGAATGAATGTATTAGATAAGGATTAATACTCTTTTTTGACAAGCGTCATGACAGAGTTGTTAAGTGTGATCCGTGCAAATCGGCATTATTAAAATTTTCCTAAGCTCCGCTTAAAATAAGCCGCACTTTTCTTTAGTCTAATTTGCGCTGAGCTATTGCGTCAATCATCAGATGACATTTCATATTTCAGATTATTATTATTGTTAAGTAGGTATATCTTCTTTTGATAAATAGTAATATATCATTGACTTCGGAGAAAAACGACATAAGTCAAATGAATTTCCTATTGACTTATGTCGTTTTTCTCCGAAGTCAGTGAATTAAATAAGTATGTATTTCGATCGATTTTTGTATAATGATGATGTTGAGGATGATTTAGTTGAAAATAGAATTCCGAAAAGGATTTATAGCAGATATGGTTATTTTCATAGTTTCAATTAAATTTTTTAACAGGTTTCGTATGCATAAAGTGATGTGTTTGGATGTTTTACATCTTATTGAACATGAAAATAAAAAATAATACGAAATATCACCTGATGATTGAGACAATAGCTCAGCACAAACTAGTCCAAAGAAAAGTGGGGCTTATATTAAGCGGAGCTTAGGCAAATTTTAATTCTGCCTGTATCAATGTGTTCCTTAAATTTAAGTTTCGCTGAACGTTAAGTATCATCCGTGCAAACGAGTATAAGTAAAATGCAAACGTCCCAAATTTGCGGTTTGGGCTTTTTGAAATAAAGAATATAAAAAGCAGTTCCGTAAACTGCAAAGCTTTCTTTTGAAATTGTTAGACAAGAACCAGCGGAAAAATAACACAAACTTCTGGAATTGCCATGATGAACAGAGCTGTACACAATTGGAAGAAAATGGTTTATAGAGGAGTTGCTGAAGCGAACATTATATGACTTATGGTCGTTACTTGTTCTGTTGTTATTATGCTATTTATCCTGTTTTATAATTAATTATTTATTAATTATATAAATGTATAAATTCATTTCATATCTTTATTTCTGGGATATTATTTTTTATTTATTATTATTATTATTATTTTAAAATTTTCTTATTTTTTTTACAAATTTGGGTTTTCCTTTAAACTCCTGATACTGATATGAATCGAAAACAGAAATGTTAAGAAAATATAAAGTTTAAAAATTTTATACCATGAAGCGTTATTGTACCATTAAACTTTCCTACAGAGTATTCAGAAATTTAGAATACAATGGAACTATCGTTATGTATAATAACAGCAAATTGATTAGAACTTTTAAAATGAAAATTTTATTTAATCTTCAAAAAAATTCAATAATTTTTTTGTCCAGAAGTTTACATATGCAGGGTGTCCCAGATATGACCGTACAATATTTAACTACAAAATCTGGAAATAAAAAAAAGCCAACTTGGTTTAATTTAAATAAATCCGAAATGCTTCGTTTCACATTCGTTTTTTCAAATATAACTTAAATATTGTAACCGATTTCAGTTATTTTTGGTATGTGGTTTTATATCATCATCTGATATAATTATATACTAAAAGAGTATGTTTCGAAGCATCAAATTTTAGAAAAAACATACATCGGCTATATAAACGATTTTACTTTTTATCTCTTGTAAAACACAGATACGTACGGTTTCATTATAAAATAGTTATTTATGTAATAAGTGTGTAAAGCTATGTTTTATGACCTGAGCCCAAGAGTTTTGCGCCGAGCCGAAGGCAAAGTGCAAAACTTTCGAGCTCAGGCCGTAAAACATCTTTACTCACGTGTCAAATACGATATTTTTTCTACAGGCTACTATAAAAAATCACTCTACAAATTAATGACTGTCAAAAGTTGTCATTTGCGTTTGTTTATCTGTATCACAAGGATTCTTTATACGCCTGTATAATCACAGTTGCTTTAAAAGTATCAGATTTTTATTATTATTATTTTCCTTTTTTTTACTTTTATCACTATTCAATAAGGAAAAGATTATTTAATAGAGTTTTGTTTGAGAGTATTTTAATAATACGAGCTCTGTTCTATATCAGTTGGCCCACCACAAAAAAAATTCTGTAATCCGTAATTTTCGACCGATTTTGTTTTAATTTTGTACAATGAAAATTGAAGTCAAAACTCAGTTTACGTATTCGAGCAATTTTTTGATCAGTTCATTTTGAGATTGCATTTTGGGGCCTTAAAAAAAGCCCTGTTTTGGAAACTTTTTGTGTCGTGGAAATTTTTTAATACGGTTTTTAGGATCTTGTAGAGCGCATTTTTCTGCATATGTACATATATCCTGATAATTTCATCAAAATCGAACCACAAATAAGGGAGTTACAGCCTTTCAAACTCGCCCAAAATGTGACAATTTTTAAGCAAAATGGTGAAATTGGGTCTTTTTTTTTTTGGGTTTATTTTTAAGGCTTCAAAGTGCAATGTAAAAATGAACTGTTCAAAAATTGCTCGAATACGTAAACTGAGTTTTGACTTCAATTTTCATTGTACAAAATTTGAACAAAATCGGTCGAAAATTACGGATTACAGAATTTTTTTTGTGGTGGGCCAACTGATATAGAACAGAGCTCGTATTATTAAAATACTCTCAAACAAAACTCTATTAAATAATCTTTTCCTTATTGAATAGTGATAAAAGTAAAAAAAAGGAAAATAATAATAATAAAAATCTGATACTTTTAAAGCAACTGTGATTATACAGGCGTATAAAGAATCCTTGTGATACAGATAAACAAACGCAAATGACAACTTTTGACAGTCATTAATTTGTAGAGTGATTTTTTATAGTAGCCTGTAGAAAAAATATCGTATTTGACACGTGAGTAAAGATGTTTTACGGCCTGAGCTCGAAAGTTTTGCACTTTGCCTTCGGCTCGGCGCAAAACTCTTGGGCTCAGGTCATAAAACATAGCTTTACACACTTATTACATAAATAACTATTTTATAATGAAACCGTACGTATCTGTGTTTTACAAGAGATAAAAAGTAAAATCGTTTATATAGCCGATGTATGTTTTTTCTAAAATTTGATGCTTCGAAACATACTCTTTTAGTATATAATTATATCAGATGATGATATAAAACCACATACCAAAAATAACTGAAATCGGTTACAATATTTAAGTTATATTTGAAAAAACGAATGTGAAACGAAGCATTTCGGATTTATTTAAATTAAACCAAGTTGGCTTTTTTTTTATTTCCAGATTTTGTAGTTAAATATTGTACGGTCATATCTGGGACACCCTGCATATGTAAACTTCTGGACAAAAAAATTATTGAATTTTTTTGAAGATTAAATAAAATTTTCATTTTAAAAGTTCTAATCAATTTGCTGTTATTATACATAACGATAGTTCCATTGTATTCTAAATTTCTGAATACTCTGTAGGAAAGTTTAATGGTACAATAACGCTTCATGGTATAAAATTTTTAAACTTTATATTTTCTTAACATTTCTGTTTTCGATTCATATCAGTATCAGGAGTTTAAAGGAAAACCCAAATTTGTAAAAAAAAATAAGAAAATTTTAAAATAATAATAATAATAATAAATAAAAAAATAATATCCCAGAAATAAAGATATGAAATGAATTTATACATTTATATAATTAATAAATAATTAATTATAAAACAGGATAAATAGCATAATAACAACAGAACAAGTAACGACCATAAGTCATATAATGTTCGCTTCAGCAACTCCTCTATAAACCATTTTCTTCCAATTGTGTACAGCTCTGTTCATCATGGCAATTCCAGAAGTTTGTGTTATTTTTCCGCTGGTTCTTGTCTAACAATTTCAAAAGAAAGCTTTGCAGTTTACGGAACTGCTTTTTATATTCTTTATTTCAAAAAGCCCAAACCGCAAATTTGGGACGTTTGCATTTTACTTATACTCGTTTGCACGGATGATACTTAACGTTCAGCGAAACTTAAATTTAAGGAACACATTGATACAGGCAGAATTAAAATTTGCCTAAGCTCCGCTTAATATAAGCCCCACTTTTCTTTGGACTAGTTTGTGCTGAGCTATTGTCTCAATCATCAGGTGATATTTCGTATTATTTTTTATTTTCATGTTCAATAAGATGTAAAACATCCAAACACATCACTTTATGCATACGAAACCTGTTAAAAAATTTAATTGAAACTATGAAAATAACCATATCTGCTATAAATCCTTTTCGGAATTCTATTTTCAACTAAATCATCCTCAACATCATCATTATACAAAAATCGATCGAAATACATACTTATTTAATTCACTGACTTCGGAGAAAAACGACATAAGTCAATAGGAAATTCATTTGACTTATGTCGTTTTTCTCCGAAGTCAATGATATATTACTATTTATCAAAAGAAGATATACCTACTTAACAATAATAATAATCTGAAATATGAAATGTCATCTGATGATTGACGCAATAGCTCAGCGCAAATTAGACTAAAGAAAAGTGCGGCTTATTTTAAGCGGAGCTTAGGAAAATTTTAATAATGCCGATTTGCACGGATCACACTTAACAACTCTGTCATGACGCTTGTCAAAAAAGAGTATTAATCCTTATCTAATACATTCATTCAAATAAGTGTAGGCATTAATAGAACCTCAGAAGTTAAACTTACGAAATGTTACAAACTTCATGAAAGGCCTGCCAACTAATTTTTTTTTAATATTTCCATCGTACGTCGTTTTTCAATCGGGAAATAGTTCAAATGTGGGCAATATGATCATGTACATATATTTGCTGAAATCAAAATGTTTATGCCCGTAGTAATTTCCTGGCAAACGAATACCTTGTCCAAATATATTTACAAGATTACACTAAAACTTGAAGACAGTAGAAAATTTTGCTAACAAGAACAAATCCTTTGAATAATTAAAGAAATGCTGCTATAAGCGCTTGAGCTAATGCATTTAATATTAGTCATAAAACTCTTTGGATATTTTAAATGAAAATTTGTTATGGTCATATAATATTGGGTTATATTGTCTCGAGAACATTTTACCATTGGTTCGAAGAGGTGTCTTTGCAAGATCCAAATCATAAAAAATGAATACTTTATAGAGATGAGATAATTTCTTCTAAAGATAGAAACAAGAATTACCTAATTTTCATGTTTGGACGAATGCGTACCCATACGCAATTGTAGAAGAATATCATCAAAATATTTTCTCAGTCATTATTTAGGAGGCGAATCATTGAGAACAATAATTCATTCCTCAAAAACTCAATGGAAATTTGTTTTACTATTTCCTCGTAGAAGTATTATCAGAATTATGCCTTTAATAAAAAACATTTGAACAAATTGCCGATTATTTGCTTAAAATCCAGGGATTTGTATAAATACTGCTAATTCAGGAAAATATTAAATCACAAAAAATGCAAAAGTTGCATTTGAAATATTCCTATACTCTCAACTTTTGTGGAGTAATTTATATTGAAGCATTTAAAAAAGCCGAATTAATTAGTGGTTATTATTGGTGAGTACTTGTTTGAGTCTCACGGGAATGTTTGCTTCAAATTAAAAGTAGATGGCTTTATTAGTTCGTTAGCGCAGATTGACTTTGAGGTTAGGTATAACTACCCCATGTGGTTTTCCATAGTTTAGTAGGCACTTGTTAACCCAGGACCGATACTCTATGGTTGTTGGAGGGGCTCTGAGTGTGGGTACGACTCCGTTAGCGCGACCTGCGTCTGTCCTAGAGATGTGCCTTTAGCCGGGCTACCCCCTTGTGTTCCTGCTCTTGTTTAATTTAATTGATTAATTGGACAACCGCATTCTGCCTTGGACCGGATAGAGGGACTATTGGTGAATATTTTCAAGCCCTCAACATAGGTGACTGGGCATCAAGGGGTTGCTGAAACTCTCAGAATCTGCTTTACAAGGTCCACTCCAGAAATAGAATAACCGATGCTGACTTGCTCATTGGCTTAATTTTCATGCTGCTTTTCTCTACTTCCTTAAATGGGGTCTGAGCCAATATCACGGACATTCCGGAATCGATACGTGAAACCGGTTACGGGAACCTTCTCATAATAGGTATTTTCTTTGATTAACGGTTGAATTAAAATAATTACTATACTCTTGAGCTTCTGAAAATTTACGTTATACAAAACAAATTGAAAATGAAATGTTGAAAATCTGCAAATTCGCGTCCGTTACTGTAATACAGGCTGTTAAAATTTTAGTAAGAAATCCAATTGTTCATTGATATGTAGTATTAAAACCATTATAAAATATCATACATGTCAATTGTCAATTGTTTTTATTTTTTTACATAAAAACGATCCGTCGCACAAAAAAAAATCAAATGAGATTTTTTCTTCCAAATTGAACGAAGAAATCAAAAACAATTTTTATTTTGAGCGTACCATTTTTTTCTTTAAGTATATATTGTGATGTGTCCATATGCCCGTCATTAGTGATATTGAAAATATAATTTTTATTAACTGTGAAAACACGCAAAATTTTATTTCAATATCGCAAACGATTTTAAAGATATTAATAAAAATAAGATTTTTTACTAAAACCTTAACAGTAACGAAAGCGGATTTACAAATTTTCAATACTTCATTTTCAATTTATTTTTGGTTCATGAATCAAGTCCTAAAGGCACGAGTGTGAATTTCAGGACCGAGTATATGCATGTACAATATATATGTATGGATTTGTACACACGGGTATTATACTAAAATGAAGAAAAAACTCTTTATTTTCTAGTTCTTTTTTTTTATTTTTGTTAATGGATGGCCAACCATCTGTTGAGAACGGCATAACAAAACTTTATGTATCGGAGCATTGAACTTTAATTCATTCTGAAAAGACATTTTTGTAAGATTTGAGGTAAAGTAATAGAAAAATCTCGAAAAACCATAAACAATTCGAACGATATGTCAACATTAATTGGATAATTTCTAAAAAAACTGATAACGTTGGGAAGTTCCAGCAACCACATCCCAGTAAACTTTGAGATATTTATATGTATATGTGTTTGTCCATTACGCAAGGAACTTGTGTTGGTTGCATGCCAAATGAACAATTACATCATGGCCTATTTTAAATAAACAAAGTATATTCCGGTAAGCTCGATATCTTCCTAATCAAATTAACGTCTTCTGCCTGTAGAGTTCTTCGAAGGGTTATTGCACAGATGGATGGGTATATTCCAAATTACATATTACATATTTTTCGATTGTACGGTATTATTTTCAATCTTCTATGGAATAATCCAAGCTAGCTATCGTGCCAGGGCTTAAAGTGTTGTAATTGTTTGTGCAAACTATAGTAGGGAAACTTAAGACGGAGTTGTACCATTTGTTTTTATAGTCTCAGAGGGGTGGGTTTAACATTCTCTTAGTTAGTATTGAACGTGATCTACATCATTCATGTTAATGTTTAAAATTTTAACTAGTTCCGTTTCTTCAATATTGAAATAATATTTTTTAGCGAAACAGATATTATCCGTTATGATATCCATTAATGAAACACAATTTGTATGGTTTACTGTTTGATTGGATATAGCATAGAGCGTGGTTACTAGGATATAAAATCTGTACCTCGAACTTAAAGTTAAAATCCCTGTTCGACGTCTGAGGAGTTGAAATTGTCATTGCAATAAATGGTGAGTATCGTCGGATTGTTTAACACAAATAAAGCTGGATTTATAAACTTGACGTTCACGTTGCTGTTGACTGTTGACGTTGCCGTTCAAAGTTAAAAAAGAGATCATTCATAAATGTAATTGCTGTTGCAATTGTTAAGTCAGCACGTTGTTCGTGAATGTTTTCAAATTTTAACTTTTGAGTTGCCGTTGTCGATTCAGCCAATTAAAATCAATTAGTCAATTAGTTCATTTAGATTCCTTATAAATATTTTGTTTATATATTCATAATTAATTATAGTACTTCACGAAAGAGATACTTATTTTTATTGTTGAATTGAAAATACACGCTTCTTATAAAATTTTTTATGGTAAACCCAAATCTGACCGCAAAATTGCTCTATTACTTCAGAGTTTTGAGATATTCAAGTCTAAAAATCAAAAAATTGTGTTATTGACCGATTTGATTGTCACGACAAATTACAGAAAATACTTTTGGCATTATGGTAGTTAGATGGCGAGTTCTGATTACCAATCGTTGTTCGAGACTAATGCCATCAGATCTACACTGTTTTTTTTTATTCTTGAATTTACTTTTTTTAGTAATATTTCAAATACAGGCCTACCATTTGTGTGTAGTTAAAGAATTGTGAAGGAACTTTCATGTTCATCTGTTTGTTGTACAGATAGTTCCCAATTTTATTCCCAATTCTGTTAATAGAATTAACTTTATATACAGGCCTCCGTCGCCTTTTCTCAATTTTATTATCACATAGACACAAAGAAGTACCCTAAGTGCGCTCAAAACCTTTCTGTTTATATCAATATTCATAGTTAAAAGA
>JABRWK010000202.1:104059-124624 GCA_013372445.1 Hypothenemus hampei | reverse complement strand
TCTGTATTCAAAGTATCAGGAATATATTCATCTTCGTCTAAAGGAATAATTGGTTCCTTATTAGAAAAATTATCTAACCTGTTTTTTAGTTTATGAGATTTTAATCTAAAAAAAGATATTACATTACTGTTTAAGTTGCAACTACATATTTTATTTAGTATTTTACAAAAATTATACAAAATTTTAATTTCATACCGTATATAGTCACGTGATCTAGTGATATTGTCTGTTATTTATCCTAAACTGCACTAACTACTACTCTAAAAGTAACTACTCTGAATTGTAAACTGTTGTTATCATTGACAATACAGATATTGTTTTCTAATTAAATTATTGAATTAACGATAACTTTAAATAATATTTGGAATTTTTATTCAATTAATATAGTAATTCTACGTTTAACAAAAACCAAAATATTAACATAATACTAAAGTGACATTCACAATAGCGTTAATTGTAATTGGTATTTTAATTGGTAGTATGGTAATAGGTAATACGTAAATAGGTAATAGGCATTTGCAAAAAAAACCATAATGTCATAAAATAAAATTTATTGACATTGGCAGACAAAAACTTCATGTCAAAGAATCTTCCCAATCACTATATTCAAATACTTATACTTATACTTATAAATGCAAGTATTTTTTGCAAATGCCTATTACCTATTTACATATTACCTATTACCATACTACCAATTAATATACCAATTACAATTAACGCTATTGTGAATGTCACTTAAGGCAGCGTTATTGATAGCAATGTGCTCGGAGGAGGTAGATTGAAAAAATAAAGCCTAAAATTATAATCGAACAAAACGAAGTTAAAAAAAAGGAGAAGAGAAAGAAAACACTCCTGCATATTAATTGATTGATGAATGGTCAAAAGAGGTGTGACAATTTCATTCCATCAATTTATGCGAATCTATCTATATGAGCAATAAAAAACGTAAAGGCACCGACGATAAGTGCCAGGCATTTTATATTAGATACATATTAAAGATAAAGATAATAACAATATGGAAATACGTGATTTGCCGGTGGTAAACTGTAAAAAACAAAGAAAAAGTAATTGAATTCAACCTTCACATTACTGCGAAAATATCTAAATCGGCTAAAAAAAGATCTTATGATTTGGGTTGATTATAATGCAATTATGAAATATAAGAAATGAGAAAAAAAACAAAATCTCTAATCAGAAAGTACGACGTCGTTTTTAGTATCCGGATACTATTCGGCCGTGTTTAGCTAAAACGCAGTATCTTCAATTTTTATTTTTTTCAAAGCAACAATATTAAGTAAAGGCCACCAATAAAACAAAGTTTGTTTGATTTGGTTTTCTATTTTTCGTGAAAAATTAGAATAACTTAACACTGGGTGTTTAGATTTTATAGAAACAGTTAAACAGAGTTTCATCATAAACTCAATTTTAATATAAAACGAAGTTACTGCGTTTTAGCTAAGCACGGTAGTATTCACGTCATTAGACAGTGTTTTATTTATTAGTCACATAAAGGTTAAGAAATATGATATTCCTAGGTTTGGGTAATATGGATACGACCTATTCAACTAAAATATTTTTAATATCAAACTATTTCCGGTTATACTGAGAGTCAATGTTAACTTCCTTATTTCAAATGGAACACCCTACATATTTTGGCATTTTTAGATTTTACGAATTAAACTGACGAAATGTTTTTCTATACCTAAACCTAACTATTTTCGAAGAATTCTAATGTTTTTGAAAAATATTTACCGAAACACAATTTTATTTACATGGGAAATTCTTAGCTATTTATATAGTTAGCCTTATGAACCTTTGTTGAGTTGTTAAACAAATATTTAAGATTAGGATCACTGGAATAGTTTTGATCAATATTGTTCTGTATGTCCAAAATATAGTCTGGAACTTAACAAAATTTAAAGGCGAAATGTCATTTATTGTAAATAGAATACCGTGTATATTATCATATACACATATACCCTGTATACTATGTGTACTCAAAATTTAATTTTAAATCGATTTCTATAATACTTTTGGTGTAACCTGAGATTTTTTAATATTCGAAAACAATAATTCGAAATATCTTAGGTACCTTTGAAAACAATATGTATGTTTCTTGTTTGAGAATTTTGTTTATTTAGTTTTGAAATAATGAATTTCAATCGCGATTATTCCAATATTCACAAATTTTAAATTTGTTCTTTATTCATGAAGAATGTAATATAGTTTATGAAAAAACTTGTGGATTTTCAAAACACACCCACATCTTCCAGAAATCAAGAATAGGATAATTGAATCAAATTTCCTAGGAAATGGCAAAGTGGACACTAAAAAAAGACTTATCTTAGACCTACTATATAATTTTCATTACAAATTTGAATTTTTCCGTTTCAATTGCATCCAAAGATTTAAATAATGAAGGAATCTTTAATAATAAAGATTTTTACAAAAATGTACAAAATGGTTAAAGAATAATCGTTGTTGTACTGGAAACTATTTTTGCAAATTTATAAGATTCATCGATTCACAGAATTTTATATGTATAAACAATACCCTAAGTGCATCCTATATTTCACGAATAATGCATATATTTATTAATAGAAGAAAAAAACTTTTTTTTTTCATAAGAAAATCCTAAATTATTTAAAGGACTTTAGCCAGTCACCATTTATCGAATCACTCACCTTGAAATCAAAGAAAGGATTTTAAAGAACAGGTAAATTTGATTTGAGCTCTATTTTACTCGCAAAAAATTTGATTAATTTCTTCGCATTTCGGATGTCTGTCTTTAAATATACGACAAGTTTTTAAAGAATAAATTTAAAGCGTCAATATTTAAATAATTGAGACCTCGGAAAGCATAATGCGACTCGCCGCTCGGGGCAGCTCAGCCTAATACGCAAGGGAGAGGATGATGCGACGAATTAATGTTTCGAGGTGATTTTCTAAATTTTCAAATTACGATTTCTCTTCTAATAATAGACGGAATGACTTGATTTTTACGTAAAAACATTTAAGTTTTCAAAACTATTAACGAGTCAAGTTGCTTCGTAAATTTGTTAAAATATATCTTATTAAACAATAAACAAACTTAGTACTAACAAACGATGTCATACATTTCATATTTTAACTATACAGTCATAATAGCCTTAAATTGATTTATCTAAAATACAGATCTATAATTAATTGATATTCATAGCAGCATCGAGGTTTAAATAAACGCCACGCCGGGTAACCAATTATAGTATTTTTTATTTTTATAAATTTTGTCACAAGAAACAGGTTATTTGTTGTTGTAAATACATTAATATTGAAACTAACAAAGGGGGTTTTCAAATGAATATTTAACTGATTTTTTAACTTTCATTGAACAAATTTCTGCTCACAATCAATCGATTAATAAATAATTTTGCAGCGATATCTATAGTTTCTTTGTCAAAATGTTACTGAAATATTGTTGACCTATGATACACTGCGCTCCAAAATTGTTGCACAGCTTCAAAATTCATTAATCTGGTATTGCCCACTGGAGATGTTAAACTTTGATGAAAAAAACATAACACCATTTATACGCCCTCTACAATATGAAGTTCTTATTTTTTAGGCCTCTCCTTGTTGAAAAAAAAATTATCCTATAACAGTTCTAAAATTAGGAACAAAATAATTGTAATCCGACCAGTGGCTGGAAAGATATTAATTTGCAAAGTTCAATGAATTTTTAAGTTCTGTGATTTTGGAACGCAGTGTATTTTTTACTGACGATGGAATAAAAATGTAGAGTTTTCAAATCCTTCACTTTTTCGTGTGAAATTTCTGAAATTTCAAGTGAAAAAGCTGATTCGAAATTATTCAATATTATTGATGTTCCTAAAAAAAACACTTTAGATTTACCATCATAATCCATGAAAACATCAATTTTCCCATTAGAATAGTAGTCAATTTTAACTAAAATTTCTTGGAATTTTCAACTTTTTTCCAATTTCTTATTTGAAATTTTCTACTTTAAAATCGTTTTTGTCCAAAACAATTAAAAGAGGACTTTTAACGCATTCTATCACATCAATGTATTCATATTCTGTTTCGATGCATTCCTTCATATTTTTTTTGACGGCTGTACATTCCAAAATTCCTTGTCCCTTTGTTAATTGACAGAGTAGGAATTTGTTCAATAAAAGATGAAAAATCAGTTAAACATTCATTTGAAAACCTCAATTGTTATTTTTAATATTAATGTATTTACAACAACGAACAATCTATTTCTTGTGAAAAAATGTTTAAAAATAATAAAATTCTATCATTGGTCACTCAGTGTGGCGTTTGTTTAATCCATTAACGCCTGGAATTAATTTCTATCACCCACGTATTTAATTAAGAAACGAATACCAAAAATTTGACTTACAATGAGTCCATATGGTGACCTTAGGCGCTAATGGGTTAATCCTCAATGATGCTGTGAATATTAATTAATTATTGATCTGTATTTTAGATAAATTATTTTTAAGTACAATTCTGTAATGATTTTTTAATATTAAGTTTGTTAGTTAAGTGTGTTCATTGTTTATTAAGAAATACTTTGATAAACTTACGAAGCAACTTGACTCGTTACTAGTTTTGATAACTCTCGAATGTTTTTACGTAAAAATCAAGTCAATCCGGCTATTATTAACAGAGAAATCGTAATTTTATAATTTTGAAAGTTACCTCAAAATATTAATTCGGCGCGTCATGCCCTTTCTAGATTGAATTGCCCCGAGCGGCGAGTCGCTTTGTGCTTTCCGAGCTCTCAATTATAATTGAAATTCCTTCTTTGAAAATCAAAATTATATAAAATAAGCAAAATTGTTAAAATGACTATAATTCGTACGTATTTTGAGAAGAATGAGTCATTTTAATTTCAAAACTAACCAAATCGTGAGATATTTCGAATTATTGTGTACGTATATTAAAAATTCCAAATTATGGCAAAAGCGTGAACGACAGATATATCGTCCCTAACAAGACGAACGGGCTTAAGTCGAAAATAGACCTTTTTAAAGTATGCCGTTATAAAGTTTTCTGCTTAATGCGATTACGTATAATAAATCTAATAAAAAAAAAATAAAATAATTTTCTTGACATAGGAGAGTTTCGAAACTTCGTCATATCATAGATTACTCAAATGCAGATCGCTCGGCGACCGTAACTCAAAAAGCTTAATTTTCGACTTACGCCCATTCGTATTGTTAGCGACGATATAATAAAACTATTTTCTAAACCGTTACACGTCATACTTAACGTCATGAACTTCTGATGCACAGGGTCGAAAGATTGTTTTTTATTTTTTAATTTAAATAATTCAAATATAAACAATTTTTTTCTTTAAAGAATAACTTTAATTGCGATCGCGTTTGGAAATAAAAATGTGAGAAGAAATCAATAAAAATAGAAATATGCATAACATAAAATCGACACAAAAATTAAAGGATATTAAAAAAATTTCAAATTTTTGGGTCTTTTTCAAAAGGCTGTAACTTGTTGAAAAATAATCGTAGGGCAGATTTCTAACAAGCAAATTGAAGCTCCAATTTTCTAGTTTTCACAGCTTGAGTCCAAAAATTTTTATCACCGCCGGCTGTTGAATCATCCGAAGAAATCCATTGGAAGACATTTTTTTCAAATTATTGCTTGCCTTTGAAGAAGTCCATGGACTTCAATAAATTTTTTCCAATGGTTTCAACATAGAGCTCTTTTAGAGAATTTTATCCTCTTTAATTTGATTTGTCAATGAGCCTCCTATGATTTTTTTTCGCTGAGTCAGTGTCATTCATGGCAAAAAAAGTCACTTTTGACTTTGACGATGAATTACTCGGGAAATAATGATACTACAGAAAATTTAATCAGGATTTTGAAAACCTCAAAGTTTTTTCTACAAGATGCAATTATTGGTTTTTCATTCAAAACAATTTTTGGGTGCCAGAATTTTTATTGAAAAAGAAGTGTAAAATTGCGTATTATGGATATTCAATTAACCTGGCATATCTTTGCTTATAATGGATAAACTAAGGATAACAATAATTCAATATTTTCAGACTGTCGAGGCTATTTAAGTAATACTTATGCTTTCTTTAATTAGTTACGCTCACAACAACACTTCTAAAAAATAAAAAAATAATATAGTCTTAAAATAGTCATCCTTTTTCTTAATTAGCCTCGAAAGTCTGAAAATATTGAAAAAAGCGTTTTTTAAAATAGATGGATTTAATTGCATATTTGAACCCTGTAGTAAATGCTGAACAACTTTTAATAACGACAATTTATGATATTGTTAAAAATAAAGGTACTTTACTCTTATACATATAAATATCATATTTTTCGACATACCTCGTATACGACTTAAAATTGTTGACATTTGATAGTTGCACTTTGGATTTGGAAACATGCAGAACTTTTTATAAAGAATAATATGTATATCTGACAATAATAAGAAAAGAAAACATTACGCTTATAAAAAGCAGCTCGGTACATGCGTACAGAAACAAGAGTTCAAAATACGAAAAAGTCAAGAAATATTTTTTGTTACAAAATGATGGCACTATTAATAAAATATTTTTTGTTTTTGAAAAAAGTATTGGCGTATATTTTCTAAAATATTCAGTCCAAATGTTGTACGGAAGTCACTGATAGAAAATTTAAAAAGTCTTCTACTTCGTAAAATGCTCCTTGATTGTAAAAAGTCATATACCGAAATTCATAAAATTATCTGAAATGCTATGAATGTTATAATCACGATTTTTTTTAGAACTTTAACATCCTGTATTTTGGAAAAGGAGTATTTCCTAACTCATATTTATATTAACTTTTTTTCTTAAAATAATCTGAAGAGTTGGTCTTTTCAATATTTACATTCAATTATGAAACACCCTGTATTTTTAAGTGGCTCATTAAATAAACTTTTATGTGCAAGCAAGAAAAATAGCCCCAACCTGCCCCTCGAAGAGTAATTTATCTTCTCTATAGTACTCAACAATTTCAAAAACTTTAAGCATATGTGTATCATATACATATATATTAACCATCTAATGCCCGATTTTTTTTCCTTTAAAAAATATTATACAAGATCCAATAAGGGTTGTTAAAAATTTACACTAATTTTTTAATATTTTAAAGTGTTTTTTCTTTTTTACATAAAATCAAAACCAATTGTTTTCCATTATCCTACGCACGTATGCCGTATTTAATATGGTTTTGCCTACAAGCAAGCACGGCTTTAAGAGTAAAAATTTTATGAAACCTAATTTTATGTAAGTTTTTTAATGTCCGCTTCAAGGCAGTTTTGAGCATTACAGGATTACATTTAACCAATTCTAGTTCAAAATAAACGAGATTATATCATTACTATCAGTTTCTGAAACAAAAAAAACTATTTTTTCTTAAAAAATTTTTTAGTGAATTTTTCAACTTTCAATAATGAATTCAACTAAATTCAATTACGTTGTTTTATTTCATTTTTTCCGTTCCTTTCATATGGATTGAAAATAGGCATTCTTATAAGTGTTCCTCTTAAAGTAGATCTCATTCCTCACTCATTCCTCACTACTCAATTTACACGGTTTTCAAATGAAAACAAATAAATATATTTTTTTTTAATTTGATTGTATTGCATTATATCATTTATGAATTAAAAGAGTGTCATATTAATGAATGCACTCCTTTAAGAGCTCGTTTAAAAGTTACATAATAAAACCTTTTTAAAACATCAATCGCAAACGTCAGTCATTTGTTGTATGTATGAATTTTGTCTCGTTTTACCCGCTTTCTTTTTCACGATTTTTGCAGGAACATATCTATCGTGTAAATCGAAAGTTGAGTGTATTTAATTTTATTTTTTTCAACTTATCATGTCATTTCTTTAATTATCCTTATTAAGGGGAGTTTACCATCAAGACGTATGAAAAATGCGTCAAATTCGGGAATTTTTTTATACCTATATAAAATAAGTAGGGGAGAGTGGCCTAAAGCGGACCTGGTTCTAAAGCTTTTATCCCCCCCCCACTTATCTCACGTTTCGTAACGCTGATTGTCGTTATCTTCATAGTGTACGCTCATTGTTTCAAGTGACAAAGAAATAAAGTCATTCGGCCTATAAATATACCGACAATCAGTGTTAAACGTGAAATAGGTGCGGGGGTTCGTTTTAGGCCACTTTCCCTTACTTTTAGAAATAGGTTTCGCCATAGTTTATTCTTATATAAGTGGAGATTATTTGGCAATTATGCTTATGGAAAAAAAAAACCAAAATGGCAGCACCAGCTCCCGTCAAATGAAGCCATTCACGGCGTATTGCGACCTATGCGGGGTGGTCTAGAACCTTTCCAATATATTTAAAGCAAAATATGATTGAAAATTATTAAACTAGACTAAATTTGGGGGACCATACCGTGTTTTGAGATTTTGAAAAATCTCTGGATAAGAAAACGGCAGCCATTTGAAAAAAGATTCAAATTTTGTTGTTTTTTTTTGCATCAACCGACGAAAAAAAATTCTAAGTCAATATTTGACAAAAATCGCTTGGTGATGGCCCCGTAAATGGAATTTTCTTCAATTTACAAAAAAATTAATATAATTTGGTTCATCCGTTCAAGCTATAGAACGCCCCGCACTCTGAAAAATACTGTTTCGAGAAAAACGCGTTTAAAGTTTAACTTTTTATAAATTTGTATTTAATATGTGCTTTTAACAATTTATATTTAATTAGCTATTCCAGGCCAACAAAACGGTTCTACTTCATCCTCAAAAAATTTATTGTGTTAAATTTTTTCCTTCTTTGTGTTTTTATCATAATTAATGGTAACTCCACAACCCCCCAATTCGACTTAAATTAAATGATTAGAAGTTTACAACAAAAATAAATAAACATGTTATCTAAGTTTCTATTAAACAATACTCTATTATTGAGAAACTCCGTGTCTCTCAGGATTCAATAATGTCGTCATGTCATATTTGAAGTCAATTTACTAAAATAAAATAAAACTGTGCGAATGTTACTATTTTTAGAATTTTTCAATTATATAGAGTTACGTGCCTACTGTACAATTGGCGAAACAAGGTTTTTGATGAATTTCTCTAGAACAACATAAAACATAAGTTTTATTTTAAGTACATGATCTACCGTTGTTATTTGCCACAATCAGTAATTACAGTTCAGTAGATATCGTGTTCAGGGTTAGACTAGGAAAAGACGTCCATTACTATTTTTGAATTAGGTTTTTTTTCATTTTATTATTTTTTTTTTGTCAATTTTTTTTTAAAGTTGTTTTTGTAAAATTAATGGTTTTTGAATAGAATCGTCTGTTATACTGAATACTGCCTTGTTTTTTTTTCATTTTCCATGATTAATGTGTTTCCCATATGTATCAAAACCAAAAATTGTTGGGTACGTTCCAAACTCAGCAATTAGCCGATCACAGACAAAAAATAAAACAATATGTAGAGCAGCAATAAATATCATATTGCTATATCAACAATCATTACTTCATTAACTACTTAACCACTGATGTTGCATGTTAAAACTAAAAAGTTGCTATAATATAGTGTAAGGACACTTTTTACAAGTAGTGTATGCGGATGATAGTTGAAAATGAGTGGATGTACTATAATTCATTTAATTGTTTTAAGAATTTTTTATTAATAAAAAAACAGTTTCAATTTTTAGAAAAACACAATTACACCTATTATGAAAACCACACTATTATAACTCCAGATAAATACATTCTTACTACAGTTAGAATACCTAGAGGACTAAATGAATCTTCTTCAAACACAACTAAGAAACATCCAGTTATTCTATTACATGGAATTTGGAGTAATCCTCAAGATTTAATTTTAATGGGGCCTAATTCCATTGGCTTTTTATTGGTTGAAAGTGGTTTTGACGTTTACTTAATGGCAAGCAGAGGCAATACATACAGCACTGCTCATGAATATTTCTCCACCGATTCAGTGGAGTATTGGGACTTCGGCTTTGACGAGGTTGGCCGTTATGATATTCCATGCAACATCGATTATGTCAAGAATTTAACTGGAAATTCAAATGTATCTTTTATTGGTCATTCTCAAGGGGGAACTTCATTTGTGACTTTTGCTGCTACCAGACCGGAGTATCTTAAAAGTATTACTTCAGCCCATTTATTTGCACCAGTGGTTTATATGGATTATAGTCGCCTCCCATTCTTTTCTGTTATAAAAAATAATCAAATGACTTTGGAGGTGCCTTAAGGTTTGTTTATACATTTCTTCCTTAATTGACATTATATTTGCAGGCCGTAGTTACTAACTTAGGCTTGAATAAGGGAGTGTTCACCTACAATCCAATCATAACTGTTCTAGGAATGATTTTCTGTAACATTGAGTCGCCCTTAATTGAAATATGTGCAAGCCTTTTAGGAATACAGGGTCCAGATCCTGATCAACTGAACAGAGTAACTTAATAAAATCTTATATTATATTGATTTGGAAGACTTGTCTTTTTCAGACAAAAATAACCGTTATGGCAACCAACGATCCAGCAGGTGGATCATTTAAACAATTGATTCATTATTTGCAAGTGGCTCAATCAGGTAAATTTCGTGAATACAACTATTATAATCAAAATCAAAAGATTTACCAGCAAGAGGAACCTCCATTGTATAATTTAACAGCTATTAATGGGACTCTTTTGCATATTTGGTACGGTGAAAACGATTTTTTTACTGGGGAAAAGGTAAATTCTAATCAAACTGAAATTTTTATATTAAATACACTTGATGATACTTTTATTTTATAGGATTATAAAAAGTTGATTTCCGAAATACCCTGTGCCATTGCTAAAAAAGTAGAAAACGAGCTTTGGAACCACATAGATTTTGCTTTTGCCATTGAAAGTTATAAATATGTATATAGACACGTGTTGGATGAATTGTTAAGCCATGTATAGTCACTAAATTCTTGCGAAATGTTGAATAATTGCCGTTACGAGTATTTATTAGGATTTGGATAAAATGGTGAATGTATTTAAAAACGGCTTCAAAATTCGGATTCACAATAATGATATTTTTCACCCTTCAGGGGTAAAATATAAACTATGAAATAATTAAAACTTAGTGTTTGATTTTTTAGTTTATTATAAGAAAATTATGAAAATCCAATCAACTGTTACATAGTCCTTCAAATAAAGACCTTTTGTAAGAATATGGTAACAAATTCAATGTTGATTCAGTGGAACTTATTTTGCACGGGTATGTTTAGTTCAGCATTACGCAATGTGTCGAATGCTTTCAAAAGTTATATACTTCGTGGTTCATCGTATCGGGTGGCCGATTTTCAAACTCATGATGACATACAAACATTGGATGCATTGTAAACGCAATGCATCCAATGTTTGTTATTTACCACGTTTGGGCTGTAGTCGATATTTTTGTGTCATCAAAAGATGAATTCAATATTTAATGCATTCCTCGTAAAAATTAATTGCATGGCAACACGGAAGGTTGACTGTTTGATTGAAAAAGAGAGAACAGATTAGTGTCTTAGTGTTTTCTATTTACTCTTGCCTGTTCTTGTTTAGCAATAACATTCGTCATCTTAGAAGTCGCCTTTATTTGCGTTCTGACAACAATAATTTTAATCTTTTACTAGATAATACCACCACAAATATACCTATAACAGCCACGTCTTCCATTTTAATTTTTAGCTTAAATTTTAAAAAACTCTTAAGAAGAACACTACAGGAGACATATGTGTGGTTTAACTATGTATTTGAATCTAATCTCTATATAACTATGTATACCTACTAAATAAGCCGTAAATAACGATGTAAACTTTAGATCTAAATGTTTGTTAGGGCCAAAATTTGAACAANATATTTTTTTTTTTGTCAATTTTTTTTTAAAGTTGTTTTTGTAAAATTAATGGTTTTTGAATAGAATCGTCTGTTATACTGAATACTGCCTTGTTTTTTTTTTCATTTTCCATGATTAATGTGTTTCCCATATGTATCAAAACCAAAAATTGTTGGGTACGTTCCAAACTCAGCAATTAGCCGATCACAGACAAAAAATAAAACAATATGTAGAGCAGCAATAAATATCATATTGCTATATCAACAATCATTACTTCATTAACTACTTAACCACTGATGTTGCATGTTAAAACTAAAAAGTTGCTATAATATAGTGTAAGGACACTTTTACAAGTAGTGTATGCGGATGATAGTTGAAAATGAGTGGATGTACTATAATTCATTTAATTGTTTTAAGAATTTTTTATTAATAAAAAAACAGTTTCAATTTTTAGAAAAACACAATTACACCTATTATGAAAACCACACTATTATAACTCCAGATAAATACATTCTTACTACAGTTAGAATACCTAGAGGACTAAATGAATCTTCTTCAAACACAACTAAGAAACATCCAGTTATTCTATTACATGGAATTTGGAGTAATCCTCAAGATTTAATTTTAATGGGGCCTAATTCCATTGGCTTTTTATTGGTTGAAAGTGGTTTTGACGTTTACTTAATGGCAAGCAGAGGCAATACATACAGCACTGCTCATGAATATTTCTCCACCGATTCAGTGGAGTATTGGGACTTCGGCTTTGACGAGGTTGGCCGTTATGATATTCCATGCAACATCGATTATGTCAAGAATTTAACTGGAAATTCAAATGTATCTTTTATTGGTCATTCTCAAGGGGGAACTTCATTTGTGACTTTTGCTGCTACCAGACCGGAGTATCTTAAAAGTATTACTTCAGCCCATTTATTTGCACCAGTGGTTTATATGGATTATAGTCGCCTCCCATTCTTTTCTGTTATAAAAAATAATCAAATGACTTTGGAGGTGCCTTAAGGTTTGTTTATACATTTCTTCCTTAATTGACATTATATTTGCAGGCCGTAGTTACTAACTTAGGCTTGAATAAGGGAGTGTTCACCTACAATCCAATCATAACTGTTCTAGGAATGATTTTCTGTAACATTGAGTCGCCCTTAATTGAAATATGTGCAAGCCTTTTAGGAATACAGGGTCCAGATCCTGATCAACTGAACAGAGTAACTTAATAAAATCTTATATTATATTGATTTGGAAGACTTGTCTTTTTCAGACAAAAATAACCGTTATGGCAACCAACGATCCAGCAGGTGGATCATTTAAACAATTGATTCATTATTTGCAAGTGGCTCAATCAGGTAAATTTCGTGAATACAACTATTATAATCAAAATCAAAAGATTTACCAGCAAGAGGAACCTCCATTGTATAATTTAACAGCTATTAATGGGACTCTTTTGCATATTTGGTACGGTGAAAACGATTTTTTTACTGGGGAAAAGGTAAATTCTAATCAAACTGAAATTTTTATATTAAATACACTTGATGATACTTTTATTTTATAGGATTATAAAAAGTTGATTTCCGAAATACCCTGTGCCATTGCTAAAAAAGTAGAAAACGAGCTTTGGAACCACATAGATTTTGCTTTTGCCATTGAAAGTTATAAATATGTATATAGACACGTGTTGGATGAATTGTTAAGCCATGTATAGTCACTAAATTCTTGCGAAATGTTGAATAATTGCCGTTACGAGTATTTATTAGGATTTGGATAAAATGGTGAATGTATTTAAAAACGGCTTCAAAATTCGGATTCACAATAATGATATTTTTCACCCTTCAGGGGTAAAATATAAACTATGAAATAATTAAAACTTAGTGTTTGATTTTTTAGTTTATTATAAGAAAATTATGAAAATCCAATCAACTGTTACATAGTCCTTCAAATAAAGACCTTTTGTAAGAATATGGTAACAAATTCAATGTTGATTCAGTGGAACTTATTTTGCACGGGTATGTTTAGTTCAGCATTACGCAATGTGTCGAATGCTTTCAAAAGTTATATACTTCGTGGTTCATCGTATCGGGTGGCCGATTTTCAAACTCATGATGACATACAAACATTGGATGCATTGTAAACGCAATGCATCCAATGTTTGTTATTTACCACGTTTGGGCTGTAGTCGATATTTTTGTGTCATCAAAAGATGAATTCAATATTTAATGCATTCCTCGTAAAAATTAATTGCATGGCAACACGGAAGGTTGACTGTTTGATTGAAAAAGAGAGAACAGATTAGTGTCTTAGTGTTTTCTATTTACTCTTGCCTGTTCTTGTTTAGCAATAACATTCGTCATCTTAGAAGTCGCCTTTATTTGCGTTCTGACAACAATAATTTTAATCTTTTACTAGATAATACCACCACAAATATACCTATAACAGCCACGTCTTCCATTTTAATTTTTAGCTTAAATTTTAAAAAACTCTTAAGAAGAACACTACAGGAGACATATGTGTGGTTTAACTATGTATTTGAATCTAATCTCTATATAACTATGTATACCTACTAAATAAGCCGTAAATAACGATGTAAACTTTAGATCTAAATGTTTGTTAGGGCCAAAATTTGAACAAATATATTGCCATCCAATGTTGGAAATACGTCGTATAACGCAGCCGTAAGTGTAAGTTACGAAGTGGTCAAACGAGGAATATTTTCATAACGTATCAATTAATATAACAATTATAAAAGCGTATATTGCGACGTAGCTGAAGAAACAGCATTTTCCAGATACAAAAAGGATACGTCTAAGAAGATATTTTGAAACGAAAATTTTCAATTAGTAATCAAAAAAATGAATTGCTGACCAAATTCTTTTACATTAAACTAGATATTATAGCGAAATGTTAACTAGAAATTCCAAAAATTGTTTGAATACATGTGCATACGAAATACATCATAGATGGTAAACTTTTTGCATCTGCATGCCGATTTTATTAACATTTTTATCCTTTAGAGTGTTGGCATGCCATCGGGAACATTTATGATGAGCAAGAATATTCCTCCGAGGTAAAACAGAACTATTTCGTATTTCTCCCGTGTACCACTATTTCTCTACGTGCTTCCTGTGGCACGCGTGTCAACGGTTTGTCTCCACTGAACTACACTCTTTCTAATGAAATCACCCCTGCTACCGATTATTACTTGGCAGTAACTTGAAATTTACAAATATTAAAAATAGATAATATTTTTATTTAAGAAGTAGTCATTTAAAATACATATAATATATTGAAGATGTCAAAAACAAGCAGTACAAGTGAAAATTTTTGCTGAAAATTACTTAAATATCGTTAACTCTGACATATATTCAATATTTTATCATTCCTATTTCCCAATGATTAATATCTCTTAGATAATTCGCTCAACATTTGAAAAAGTAGTTAAATTTTTTATTTCATTTTGTTTGAAATTTTTTAAAAATAGTTATTAGAAAATAATATTTAATTATTTAACTTTAAAATAAGAATTTAAACAAAAAAAACATAGTTCATATTCGACTTTTAGCAGGGCAGGACATTTATTAACAGTACAAACAGGTGTCGGATTGTAGATTCCTAGCCCCTGGGTGTTTCGACGTAAACGCTGGAACTTCGTTTTGATACAAATCAGATTAGTCGTGGGTTCCAATCATAATGGGCAGCTGGTAAATTGCCCCATAACATAAGTCACTTGCACATTTTACGCGCAGGTGATTAACTATAATAAAATGCAAATATAATTAAAAAATCAGAAAAATCAAAAAATTTGCTCAGAATTTAACTGATTTATTTTCGTGAAAATTAATATGGCGATTTAAGATATCTCATGTATTAAATCGAAAAAATTAAGATCCTTATACAATGACAACAACTATAAAAAAGGATGAAACAAAAATCTGATCTAAATCTAAAAACAAAAAAAATAATTTTGTTATGTAGGGCAAAATAGAACAATACTTTACTGAAGTGTGCCAATAATTAATAAATTAATGTACTAAACTAATGGAATATTAATATTTTAATGTGTTAGAATTAGAGTGATGTCCAGTGTGTGTTTATCTTAGAATATGTGTATAATTATGACTCAAATAATATATTATGGGTAAAAAAAAGTCTAAAATAGGATTATAAATGGATGTTGATTTGAGTTTGTATTCTAGAATTAAGGTCCTGAAGATGCCGCAATCGGTGAAAAGCCTTTACCAATAAATTATAAATAAACATCATACTCGTATAGTTGTTTAGTGTCTGGATTAGAGACCAAAACTAATTAAATAAACTACAACACTAAATTTGAGAAATAACTCCAAAACAACTGATGAAAAAAAAATCAGTTTTCCATTATTGCGTTATTTCGTTTTTGTTATTTAATTGAATTAAATGTAATTGAAACGCCCCATTTCGGTCATTTGAAGGGACAGATACTTCCACAAAATCTGACGCACTTTAAACTAGTGATCTTTTACCAAATTTCATTTAAATTAACTGGGTACTGTAACACTCTGTAGATCAAGAACTAAACATTTCTTAACCTCTATGAGATGGCAGTTTTTTATTCCTTGCAAAATTCCTATCCTGTGTTAAAGTTTAGCTACTGCAATTAGGGACACCCTGTATATTATAAATATAAAAAAAGCATCTTGATGAAATGGCGAATATAGAATTCTCATCTTTTAAGATCTGTTGATGAAATGATTCCTCAATAGAGAAATATTATCTTAAATTCTTCATTAAATTGAAAAAAAACAGAAAAAAAACAAAATGTTTATGAATCCGGGTTTCTCCAAAGTTTGAAATGTCAGTAGTATTGTCGTTTTTGACGTCATTTTTTTTTATATTACGACAATGGGGCACTGTTTAATGTCAATAAGTAATAAATAGTTTTGAGCATTCGCTCAGAGGACGATTTTTGAAATTGGGAGGGATTAGATAACGGAGAACAGATCTTGAAGAACTTATTTTTTTTATATTGATTTCGTTCTAAGAAAACCCTTTTGTAATGTTTCCTCTTTGGTTGTTTCCTTAGTATCCTATTTTGATGAACATATGTTTTTACCTCTTAACACAAGTACGTAAAGTGGTGATATACTGTTAAAAAATTAAAATCGGTATAATTACCCACTGGTGTTATGTGAATTACTGTAACTCCTTCAACGAGAACTTCCCGACCAGTGGTCTCTCACAATTGATGCCGGTTTCACCCTCAACCGCACGTCACCAGCATTGGCAAAGAACGGGCAAGGAAAGCCCACCCATCAATAGCACTGTTACAACAAGTTTATATACTGTTAATTAATAACCACACAGTTGTATACTAAGCACATTGCTTTACTTTTTTCTGGAAATCCTAAATTAAATTACTAAAGCCGGTTAATAGCACGTAAAATATAATGTTAATTTCACCCTCCTCTGTTGTGTGAATAAATCTTGTGTGTTAAAGGTTTTCACAAAAACTATAGAAACAATTGAATGAAGTATTAAAATGTCTTTTTTCATATTCCTACACAACTGTTTTTACTTCATATACAGGGTGGGGTACCAAGAGCACATCGGAGGATTCCGCCTTTACAGTTTGGATCTAAAATTGTTTTTAGTGTTATATGTATATAGGGCCTATAGAGCACATTATCAAAATATTCTCATTTACATAGAATATGTAAAACAAGATACAATTCGAATTTACGTTTTTAAAATTGCAAAAGTCAATCATTTTCGTTCCGAAAAAAACGCATTTAATATGATTGAGTCTATAATCGAAGGCCTTAACATAAGTCAACGTAATATTGAAATACAGTTGGGTATAAGCAGGACTATAGGAAAGATTACGAAAAATTTCTTATTTTATCCTTATCGCATGCAGTTATACCAGAAATTATATGAATCTGATTATCAATCATCAATTGACTTTTTTCATTTCGTTTTGGAAAAATGTGTACAATATGTAGTACGTTACGTGTACGTGTAGTACGTGTAGTAAGTTTTCTTCGGATGAGTCAACTTTCCATAACAACGGCTTAGTAAACAGGCACAATTTCCATTACTATGCTGATGAAAAGCCGTTAGTTTTACGTACAGTAAACCGACAGCATGAACGGCCCCTTAATGTGTGGAGTGGAATTGTAAATACATGCGTTATAGGATCTTACTTTTTTGAGGACCATTTAATTGGCCAAATGTTTAAAGATTTTGTTAAAACTAGACTTTTAGAATTATTGGAAGAAGAACCATTAATAAAAGAAAAATGCAGTACCAATTAGACGCATATTTCTATAGAGACGTGAGAAAAATTCTCAACATTTTAAACAACTAACTACCTATGTATTGAAAATGATGGTCATCATTTTGAACATTTACTATAAATGTTAAAATTTCCCGTGAATCTGTTAAATTGTAATACTTTTAATATTTGTATTCATATATATAAAATAGTAATAACATTTTTTATACAGAGTGTCCAGGAATAACCCCTGCAAAATGAGAGGGGTGCTTCTACATATAAAAATATGAAAAAAAGTTCCTATCAACGTGGGTTCGAAAGTATTTCTACCACTCTTTAAAAATGACTTCCGAAAAGTGATTTTTCGTTAATCACTCTGGTACTACTTTAGATTCACGTTTTAACTTTGGTACACCATTTACCAATAATAATTACTATTTTAAGTGGTTAGAGGCCAGTGAATATCATATGCAGGGTTGGACTGCGGACAGGTTCCATAACATTTTTTACTCCATCTTTTTTTCTTTGTAATTGATTGTTAATTTTTTGCAAGAATATAATTATCTGATGTTTTTCATATAAAAAAGTACTCTTATTAAACATCACTAAAACCAACCGTTTTCATGAAAATACGATTTCTCAGATCTCGTATACTTCATTCCAATATAAACGCGATAGCAGCTAAGGTTACGAATTCCAAATATATTTCTGGACCCAAGTTGATAGGAACTTTTTCATATTTTTGTACATAGAATTACCCTCATATTTTGTAGGGATTGTTCCCGCACACCCTCTATAACAATTCCAGGGTTTACTCTGATAATAGTTTTATTAATGCAACGAAAATTAAAAAATTCATAAAAACATATTAGAACCGAAAACCATAAATGATAGGTATAGGACACCATAGTGTCAATAGGAAGGGTATTAATTAAACTATAAAAATGGGAGAATTCTATTTAAAATAAGGATTCATTAGAAAATAAGTTATTAAAATTTCACTATTATTTATAAATATTGGTTTTGCTCACCCTATATACCAACCTTATGAATCACTAATTCCGATTCGAAGAATATCTTGTTAAAACGTAACCGTAACCGCAAATAGCTCGCTAACCGATTTCATTTAAAAAAAATTTTCGACCTTTGCACTTTTACATTTTCTTAAATTTCTCAAGAGGTATTTGTTTTAGACCTATTGTGTGTTATACAAACTCCTATTATTTTCTTCTTCTAATTTTAAATATGCAATAAAATATAGGGTGTTCCATTTAAACAACATAAGTTTGAATTGTATATTTTTGCATATCATGTATAAATGAAAATATTTTTAAAATATATGCTGTAGGATCCTACGTATAACTCTAAAAACAATTTACGTAATCCTCCGAGACGCTCCTGGTGCCCCACCCTGCGTACTATGATATTTCTGAAAAGGATCAATCGTGTAAGTTTGAAAGTCATGTATTATGCCGCAGACCTTTAGATTAAATGATTATTTCAGTAATTTTTTAGAAATTTTACCAAACTGTGACACAAATTATGTAATTTTAAGGAATACCATGTCAAGTGTCTGGCTAGATCGGGAACTACTCAAATTGTTGGAATGGTCCAATCTATACAGCAAGGAAGGGCTGAACCAACATTAAAAAGCTAAAAACTTTAACTTTTACTGTCAAAGGTTAAGTGAAGAACAGTAGATTCGCTAATCATTTAATCAGATCACTAATCAGCAAAATGGGGCCAATAATATAGTATACATATATGTATAATACAAAGATGCCAAAGGTTTATGCCAAACAAAAACTTTAATTCCAGCCAATGCAACTTTCATAATATTTGACGAATTAATTGAAAAATAAACATAGCTGGGTTTATTAAAAATGTAAACCGAATAGTAAACGCAACTAATTGCTGCAGATAGAAGAACAGTTATATAAGTGAATGTAACCTTCGGTTTGATTTAAAAAAAAGTTTGTAAAATTACATTTGCCTTTTGTTAATTGTCTGTTAACACCAAAATTATCCTATATAACTAGATGTTACCTGTATGCAGCGACTTATTACGTTTACTGCTGATTTTGATCTTTTACTAATTGTAAATTCACACTTTTACTGTAATATATGAGTATAAATAGACACTTTATGAACTAACTTATTATTATCTAATAGCATTACAATTTATATTGCAATGCCATTAGAAATAATAAAAAATATTATTAGCGTACACGAATACATTCAAAAACAATCAATTGATATTTATATAAAATGAAATCAGTAGCTAGACACCTGATATCAAGATATAAATCAATCAAGATAAGTTACCTTAATATGAGTCAAAGTCATCTTTCAGTTTTATCTTGCTCACTAATTCTCTTTAGGATAAATGAATGTAGAAAAGAGAGATTAAGATATGATCAATGATCAGTTATATTGATTTACAGAAATCAT